>DXKC01005325.1:0-11391 GCA_031170775.1 Cymbopogon citratus
ACAGATCTCCGGTCGGGCTGGTGAAGGTTTTGACTCGCTGAGGGGTATAGGTGCGTGAGCGTGAGAGGTCAGAGCCTGGCGCCGCCGCCGCCATGCTCCGCCTCCAGAAACACCTTTCCCTTCGCCTCCAAGACCTCCACCGCTCCGCCTCCCCCATACAGCTCTACCTCCACCGCGCTCTCCTCTCCACCGCCGACTCCTCTCCGGGCCACTTCGCCGCCGATGACTACCTCGTCTCCACCTGCGGCATCACTCGAGAGCGAGCCGCGGAAGCCGCCAAGTGGACCTCCCACTGGAAATCGTCGTCCAACGCCGACGCAGTGCTCTCCTTCCTCACCGGCCCGCCGCTCGGCCTCTCCAAGGCTGACATCACGCTGCTCGTGGCCAAAGACCCGCGCATCCTCAACTGCAGCGTCGACAACACTCTGCGGGTCCGCGTGGACCGCTTCCGCAGCTACGGCTTCTCCGACGCGCAGATCCGCAGATTCGTCCGCGTGGCCCCGTATTCATTCCGCATCTTCAACATCGACGAGAGGCTCGGCTTCTGGATGCCGTTACTCGGCTCACCGGGCAAGTTCCTCCGCACCGTCAAGCGTAACTCCTACCTCGTCACCTCCGACCTCGACAAGGTGGTGAAGACCAACATCCGGCTGCTACAGGAGTGCGGTCTATCTGTCCAGGATATTGGCAAATTGTGCGTGTCCAACGCGAGGCTGCTCACCAGCAACCCGGACAGCACCAGGGCCATCCTCGTGCGTGCTGATGAGATGGGCGTGCCCCGCAACACGCTTTATTTCAGGCAGACTGTGTCCGTCGTGGCGGGCCTTTGCCCGGAGACCATGGCCTCTAAGCTCAAGATGATGGCCAAGATTCTCGGGTGCTCAGATGCTGAGGTTGCCAGAATGGTGCAGAAGAACCCGATGGTGCTCATGCGCTCCGGGGAGAGGATGCAGCGCATCTTTGAGTTCCTGACCAAAGTGGTCGGCGTCGATACTAAGTGGGTTCTGGGCTTGCCCACAATCCTGATGTACAGTCTGGAATGCCGGCTGGTGCCCCGGCATTACGTGATGAAGGTGCTCCAGGAGAAAGGATTGATCCGAAAAGATCAAAGCTTCTACACAATGGTCATTCTTAGTGATAGTGTGTTCTGCTCCAAGTTTGTACATCCTCATAAGGATGTTCTTCCTAGCCTTGCTGATTCATATGCATCTGCTTGCAATGTTAAAACAGCCATTTGAGGCACGCTATGAAATGATTCCAGCAAACTGCCTATATATCATATATGGGCAGCAACTGCAGTTGCATTTCAGTATTAACACATTCAGATACCATGATGTGCTCTCTTCAAGACTGCAGCTCTGTACTTGGCTCATAGCTTCAGAATTGTAGACACTCGGTAGGCTAAGCTTAGGAAATTGTGATCACCAAAGCATGGTGCGGTCGTTTTCAGATACCTTGTTTTGGATTCTGATGATGAATTTTATCATGTTTCAACTCATGCTTCTGGAGTTCTGGTACGCAGAATGATTGTTCGGTTTAGAAATTTATCAAAGTTTGTGTCATGGTTATGTTTTTTATGTGAGCATCAATGAACTATGGATCTGTGAGCATTTTCTCAGCCAGGTGAACATCGAGTACCAGTTATCAGGTTTTTAAGTTATGGATGTAATCAGAAATCACTGCATCGAATGCTGCCTTCCTCTAACTATATGTTACACGCATTTGATCGCTTTCTTAATGCAAAACAGCTCATGACGGTTTCCACCATATATTTAATTATTATTATAAGTTTATCCAAGGAAAAGGTTGTTTTGTACTTTTGTATCATGTTAATCGAATTTTATCCAAAGGGTTTGGCAATTTGTGCTATGCAATTGTGCCTGTTCAGAACACGGGGAAAAACAATTTGGGTTTTTTTCCCTGTGCAATTGAAATTACTGTGTGATTACTGTGAAATTCTTGGGTGAAAAAACAACCCTTAGTTTGCTTCAAATTACACAATCGTAGTCCTGTTGCCAAAAGAATCCGTGGCCATGGCTCGAAGAGCGTCCTGGCATGGAGTCACCAAGGAAGAGGAAGAGGAGCTATTCCATGCTAGTTTCTGTAGTATTTGGTTTATGGACATAATAATAGAGCTATCTCCAGTTAAAAATCTGTGTGTTTCACACTTGCAGATTACAGAGAACATGGACCATGATGGTAAGCCCAAGATGACTAATATTGAACATTGATTGATTTCATTAGTTACAATGACGTCAGAATCTTGCAAAAATGGTACTGACTGTGTTGTTTTGTAGTTACATTATCTTTTCATTTATGTGGTAAAACAGCAATGTATATTATCTTTTCATTTATGTGGTAAAACAGTAATTTGTGTGTTTTGCTTGATAACATAGGATCTGAACGTTGCTGTGAAGTACTTAAGAAGCACAGCATCTATGATATTGCTGTCAATATTCGAGTTGTTTAAGGAGATCACACAGCTTTGGAGAGCCGGCCCAATCGAGCCGGCAGGCGTTTGGGTTCAGAGTTTCAGACACACGCGAGCCCGCCTCCGCGCGCGCCGCCGCCGCCGCCGAAATGCTCCACCTCAAACAGCGCCTCCTTTCGGCTCTCCGCGCCGCGGTTCCACTCCCATCCGCCTCCCTCCGCCGCATCTGCCTTTCCACCACCGCCTCCGCCACACCGCCGGCCGGATTCCTCGCCGAGGACTACCTCGTCGCCAGCTGCGGCCTCACGCTAGCGCAAGCCCGGAAGGCATCCACGTACATCAACCACCTCAGGTCCCCCGTCAGGGCGGACGCTGTGCGCGCCTTCCTCGTCAGCATCGGCCTTACCGAAGCCGATGTCGTTGCCGCAGTCGTGAGCTACCCGATTCTCCTCTGCTACAAGGTAGACGAAACCCTAACCCCGCGCGTTGCCCAGCTACGCGAAATCGGCCTCACACCTCCCCAGATGTCCCGTCTCATTACCATTGCCCCTGAAATCTTGGCGAGCCCCGTCAAGATGTCTCGTTTCGCCTTTTACATCTCGTTTTTGGGATCCTACGACAGGGTGCACTCCGCCCTGAAGAAGTGCTACTACCTGCTCCGTCAAGATCTTGAGACTGTGGTCAGGCCCAACATAGCATTCCTGCGTCAGTGCGGCCTAACTGACTATGATATTGGCCATCACTGTTTGCTGCGCTCAAGGATCCTCTTAGCAGAGCCACAGCGTGTGAAGGAAATTGCTGCGCGTGCTGAGGAACTTGGGGTGCCGCGCAAATCTGTGGCGTTCAAGCACGCCTTGGTCACCGTCTACAGCTTAAATGCAGGGAGGCTGAATGAAAGGCTCAGTTTCCTGAAGAATGTTATGGGATGCTCTGAGGCTGAGCTGGGCAATCTGGTGTGCAAGGCGCCTACAATTCTAGCATATTCAGAGAGTAAGCTAGGTCGTGCTATGGAGTTTCTGAAGATGGAGGTTGGATTGGAGCCATCATATGTGCTGAATAGACCGGCACTTATCAGTTATAGCATTGAGAGACGGCTAATGCCCCGGCATTATGTACTAAGGATTCTGAAGGCAAAGGGATTGCTGAGCAAAGAGATTGACTTTTATGCCGCGGTTTGTATAACAGAGGAGAAATTTTTGGAAAAGTTCATTCTCCCTTACAACAAGAGTTTTCCAGGGCTAATAGATGCTTATGCTGCTGCTTGCAGAGGCCGAGTAACCCTCGAACTATAACTGTGAGATGTTTACTGGAAATGTTGCAGATCTTCTATTCGGTCTCACAAATTGATATTGAATCTGTTTATGCAGCGAAGAGTGTTATGATCTTTTCACTTCAGAAGACATCTGGTTATCTGATCACTCACATAAATATTTAACTTTTAGGTGTGGCCAACAGCCCAACCTTTCTAAATCGGCTGTGCTCTAGTGAAGGCAATGGAACCTTGGAAGAAAGCCTTGCTTTCAGTTTGCACAGGGTATGTCACTGAGAAAACCATCACGAGGTATGTATTGCCAGTTTGCCACAATTCAAGGTATTGGGCAATGATTGGTTCACTGATGTCTCAGATCCATTGCTTGTCAGTTAGTGCTCCTGCAACAGTCCTTTGCTTCCAGGTTCGTATCGGAATGAGCTTGTCCAGGTCAGATGCAGTGTCAGCTGGTGAGTGGCTCCCTAACCACAGTCTGTACAGAACAAAACCGGGGTACCGTCTCCAAGATGCAGCTCAATATTAGTATGAAAATTGGTTTGTATTGTTCTGTCATTTCCATTGTCCAGCTGCTGTTCACAAGACATCGGTCACAGATCAAGAATTCCAAGTCTACTCTGGTGTCTGGTGGTTGACATACAGATGCAATTTTTGGTCATCTGATTATTCATTCCTTTATTATGATTGTGGCATTGTGCCTTGGTATCTGAAGAATTTGGAAGATCTAGCTTTGACTCACCGCTAACTTATCAGATAGATGATGAATCTATGATGTTTCTACAAGACTAATGTCTATGTTTCTACAAGACTAATGTCATTCTGGTAGAGTCCTCAATACATCTAATGAATTAAGAAATGTGGCATATGCAGTATTCTCATTACTTTGTTTTAGTTTTGGTATACATGTGCTTGTTAGTCACTGTTCAGTGAGTTGATTCTGTTGTTATATGTTTGGACCAGTCTTTCTTTCCAGCACTAGTTGGCATCGTTGATGCAACTTATTTGTTCCCACAATGCAAAGGGTGCAGAGTTGATGCTGCCTGCTCGAACATCCTTGCTGTTCTTTAAGAGGAAAGTGCTATGCTGCTCTGCTGTGTAGTGCATTGGCGTGTGTTCAGATTGAGCAGGCCTGCTCGCCTGCATCGGTTCATATTATTGTAACAAAATTTTAAAACCACGGAAATAGTCCTCTCTGTGTTAATTGAAAAAAAGCAGTTCCATGATACAGTAATAAACTGCTGTGCGCCTGTGCCCCTCTTGGGGTCCTTACTGATGATTGATGTAGTGACCTGAATTCTCCTTTTATGGAGGTCTGCTTTTGTGCTATATAGTCGTTGATCGTTTGACAGGAGGTAACCTTCACTGATTTACAGGACAACTAACTTCTTCCGTGCGAATTGCATACCGCTGAGCATTCGATTTAATTGAAATCGTCTTCCAATTTGCTGCATTCACAAAATACTAGTATCATGCCCGTGCGTTGCTACGGGACAAATAAACTTTTGTACTAAAACACACGGATCACACAGTAGCGATAAAAATGAAGTACTAACGCTAAAGTATCGTTTAATCCAAAAGCAAAGTTCATGAGCATGGCGTCGAAGGCTCACTCTCCTGTATAAACCGACCTTTTCATCATGTGGCTAAGATAACATGTTATATCAACAGAAAGGAACCTCAGATATCTGTTCTTTTTCATATGCCCCAATAAATTCATAAATAAGTTCCAGTGTATTTTCATACCATCTTATGCAGTGTGCACAGGTTCTTATAATGTATGCCTAACACATGGGTAGAGAACCTTGTCAACCAACAAAGTGAGGACCTTGTCAAATCTCGTGAAAATGTCTTGAATGAACAGCAGAGAACCATTTAGTTATGCCTAAAAATGAATAGAAATTCCATGGATGCACAATTTTTTTATCGACAAATGATTTATTAACATCACGCTGCTGTTCCTCAACATAACGACATTTGATATAAGCTAAAATATGATCAATTCAACTACTACTCTCCAGCCATCACTGTCCAGCCAATAGGAGACTCAAACACTCATGTAGTATTGGAGGACATCTTTATCCTTAATACTATTGTATTCACTTGCAGGGGCTCCCTACCAAAAAAAAAGGTTTTCCTTACTTTGTTATTACCTGATTCTAACAATGACATTGATAATGATAATCGAGCGAACTTACTCACCAGATCAAAGGCATTAGTACAAGTTGAAAGTAAGCCTACACAAGATATCATTGCTGCTCTTTGTCTGACGTAGTATGACGTTAAATTAATTTTGATCAATAATGATTATATTCCAGATGACTTCCAGTGCTGAAAACACATCCGGGAATTCCACCAATTTACCTTCTCCTACAAAGACAATAATAAAAAACATGTCGAATACAAGCAGAAAGTAAAATAATGTTTTGGGGTATTGTATAGTATTTTTGAGTCATAGTCACTTACTGCTACTAAGCGACACAATTCACAACAGAGTTGTAATAATTTGTTGCAGCTTTCTCTACTTTCTTGAACTCTACAAAACAATGGGTAGCTTTTGTGAGATGCACACCAAATGGTCAATGCTTAAAATATATATGGAAAACATGTTACTGCCTTAATTCAAATGCACTGAAATCTATTTAGTGGTTGCAAACACATCTCTTTGGAAATTAAACAAAATAGAATTAAAAAAATTACCTGAGATGATCCTCACATTGACAGAACAATAATAGGAATTAAAAAAAATTACCTGAGATGATCCTCTCATTGATCCTCACATTTGGAAGAGGAGGAATAATGCAGTGTTTAGGGAAGATCGCCCAAAAATAACAGGAGCACTGGAGGCGTGCAAGTCAGAAGCAGGCCTATGGAAGACTACCAAAGAAAGAGAAGGAAATTGCGGGTCCTTGGTGCTCCATTTTAACTATGGAAATGTGATTGTAAAGCAAACTTTAGTGAAAACTGTATTTCAAACATTTGGTCAGAGCCACATTAATATAATTCAGGTGGGGGATTCTCTCTCCTCCCTATGACTTATCAAAAACCAATGCAAAGCATGACATAACATAATAATCCATGAATATGGCAGCCGTATCAGCCAAGCAATAAAAAAAGAAGCTCATCTACCGCTTGGAATCGGCAAAGATATCTTTCAGTCTTGAGCTTTTTTACCACTGTATTTTTGTTAATGAGCCCAGTTCATAGGCTATGGTTCCGAGGTTTCATGCAACAGCAAACTACAATAAAAAAAACAGGCCTTAAATATCAGGATAGAGACCAACTGCAAAGTAGTAGTTTGCGGATAGCCCATGGGCACTGTGATCTCCAGTAAATCAATCTGTCCCTGGCAAATAGATAAGCCATAATTTCAGACAATAGAATAGAATTACAGAGATGCCCAAAGAAAAAGTTGCCCGTGCATTGGAACAGAAACTAAATACTGCCACAATAATTTAAGTTTCCAGGTGTGTGTTGTACTTACCACACAAAAAAATGAAGCGTGATGTTTGCAACAATTATGTCCATAGCTGAATAATAGCATATCTTCTGGCTTAATGCATGGCAGACTGAAATAGACAAATCTATTGTTCACATGATAACCTGTAAAAGAGTATTCAAAATGATCTAGAGAAATGAGGTTATTTGGCTCGAAGGATGGCTCACATTGTATCATATGCCCCTTTATCATTTTCTTGACCAGACATTGGTAAAATGCAAACTCCCATTGATGACCAAATCATCATCTTAAAGTCTGATCACTACGGCCTCTGTGCATGAAAACTTAGCTAACCATTCATAGCGAAGCTGACAACTTTAAGGTGTGGCATCCTCAGATTGTGGTTGCAAGCTGTAAACGTTTTCCTCAAGTCTTCGGCAAGTCACCGGGCTTCAAGAATTTAACAGCATTTGTTAACATTCCAATCTTCATAACTAAATAGCTGATATTCACATTAGCTGTCTTTTTCTCCATGGTATCTTCAGGTATCTTACTACTGTCAGAGTGCACATTTAGGCCCCTTTTCAAACTGAAATCCAGCTGCTAATGGATCATAATCATTACCGAAGACAAAATAAAGCTCCATTATAATACTGATGAATAGACCTATTCGACAACCTTGAATCATTCGGATGATCCTTCACTGAAAACAAAACAAGTTCAGTCATGACAGTTAATAGTGGCATCATATTGAACGGCCACAAGAAGGATCACATAGACATAAGTAGGATCTACAGTTAATAGGGCATCTTGTCATTAGCATGAAATACTATTGGTAATTTTTCTCGTATGCATTGATAATAAAACCATTTATTTATTGAGCAACCATTTATGCATAGATTGCAGAGAGGATCTAATGTTCTACTCTAAAGAAACACTCTACCCAACAAAGAAGCTAATATCACATAATAAATTACAGATAATGTCGTTTATCTATCCCAAATATTATTTTGCTGTAAAATAGAAATAGCAATCAAGTTGTAAATTAAAAATCATAGATTCATATCGATAATTGGATTAGTACTCAAAGTATCAGGCTTTGCATATTTACTACTTCAAACATTGGCTTCAAAAAATTGCTACTCCAAACATTGGCTTCAAAAAATTGCTACTTACCCTATCCACTCAGCAGAGTGCACCTAGATTTTATGTATAATCACCATCAATGTGAGAAAAAACAAATCCAAGCATAAAGAAATTGAACCCATATTATCAATGGAAATTTTGTTTATTTATGCTTGCGAAACTAACAGTCACCTGCATATACAAGGGCACAAAATGCTGATCGATGACCTCAAAATTTGGAACAGCAAAAAACAGCAAAAATGCAGAACAACTGCATACATATCATAATTAATCTGGCACATCATACACCAAATAGCAAGTTAGGGTTTGGGTCCTCGGCTTCACACAGGAGAGCCGGGAAGGGGCCTGCGTACCTGGTGGGTGCTCGTCACCGGCGAAGGGTCCGGCAAAGGAAAGAGTGCCCGCAGGCCCTGTGCCCTGGTGGCCGGCGGTGAGGGGCCTGCCGGCGGGCGGCCTGGCGTCGGCGTACTTGGTGGGTGCTCCTCACCGGCAAAGGGTCCGGCAAAGAAGAGAGTGCACGCAGGCCCTGTGCCCTGGTGGCCGGCGGCGAGGGGCCTGCCGGCGGGCGGCCTGGCATCCTTGGCCGGTGCCTCGTTCGTGGGGGAGAGAGACTGAGGATTCGCACGCGGCACGCTTGGAAGTCTAGGAGAGGAGGCGTCAGGGCCTGGGAGCGGGATGGACGGAAAATCTCCTTCCCAGCTAACGCGATTCGTGGCAATTACTTCCTTTCTCACAGTCTGCGGCGTCTCGTGCGTGGAGCGGATGAGATAGCGATTTATTTCCTTGTCACTTGCTGCTTTCCTTTTACCGAGGGAAGCGCCGATCGCAGGGGCGGGCAGCGGCGTAGCGATGATTTTACCGCACGGTATCGGTGTCACCGTTTGACTCTTATTATTTGTGAGAGAATAGTTATTATTGATCAAACTATCTCATGTTATCATATATCTGAGTCACTTTCAAGGTAACAGGTCGAGGAAAGCAATGCATGAGTGCTCTCAGGGACACATGTGCATGGGCCAACGTACGCATGCATGCACTTGGTCCACGATGAATACAGAAACGTTTTGTGAGTTTTGGGAGCATCGTCCAAGTGACAAATCTAGTTAGCTACTATAGGGGACGTACGTGATAGTCCTTGTCATGATAATCTTTAATTTGTTATCATATATCGGTAGCTTAGGCCGGCCGGTCGTGCATGGTTCGATCACACTCCTAGAACGTTGCCCCAGACTTATGGACTTCCTTTACACTACTAGCTAGTTTTTGATAAATAGCTAGCTAGTGCGCCAACATGCATGCATGGTGGCCAGTCGGATCTATCGTATATATAGTACGTGTCATATACCATCAGGCACCACAATGAATGGAAATAAAGCCTAAGCATGCACTACATACCGTGACCAAGATATATGTAGGACAGCTAGCTGCTGCACAACACTGATTTAGTCAAGGATATGTGTAATATACGTAACTAAAAAAGTTTTGTGACAACTAGTGCGGAGTAGTGTACAACATAGTCATGCCATCTTTGACTTAAGCTTGCTAGTTAACTATAAGAAGTAATATGTTTCACAAAAAAAACTATAACAAGTACTCTCTCTCCATTTCAAATTGTAGTTAATTTGGCACTTTTGACCTCAAGTTTCACCACTCGTCTTATTCAAAAAGTTTAAGCGCAAATGTAGTCAAATTTAGGTAATCCTTGAAGATCTTGCGTTAATAAAACAAGCCACAAGAAATGATATTTTGAATAAATCTTAAAATAAGACGAGTGATCAAATTTAAAATAAAAAATCAAACAAATTATGATTTATTTATCAAACAAACTATAATTTGAAGCAGACTGGTATACATTTACTAGATAAGATATGCCACTTTTTGGATAATGTCAACCCACCGAACAATGTCACTAACACGAGGCCTAGTGAACGAAGTTCGCTTTTTCAGCATGCGTGTGTGTGTGGGGTACTGTGATGATGTCGCCAACTGACGGATTTCAGTAAGTGGACGTCACGTCACGAGCGGTGCATGGTCAACGGAGATGCACCGTTTGCATGCATGGTCAACGAGCGGTCAAACTTCAATCTGCTGCACGTTTGTTGTCAAAAAATAATAATAGTAAAAAAATCTGCTGCATGCATCGCAACGCTTGTTGGGCTACAAGCTTACACGGCCAATTGGACCACTGCAGTGAGTAGGCCCAGGCCCATCCGGCACCCACCAAAATGCTAGTAGCTCCCCGCGCTCTAATCGGCACGACGTTTTCCTTTTTGACCCCCGATTTACTTTTCCTTCTTTGTTTTTTTATTAGAAAGGACAGCAAAAGCTTTGCCGTGATTTCTATTAGACGAATAAAGAAAAAGAAGGCAAGCGCCCCGTTCAGTTTTTGAAGTGAAAACTGGACGAAAACCACAAATACAATTGTGGAGGGTACCCTACTCCAACTGCATACGTAGGTACCAAACAACTCAACTTGCACCACAAGGGGCGCCGACTCAACTCAACTCAGCTCCATGCTTGGTCGGATTGGGACATCGACACAAGCCACTAACCACTGAGACTCGGACGGATTGGGTCATCGACACAAGCCTCCACTTTAAACCACTAGGAGCTCCATCACTGACGAGAAAAAACTAGCAACAAAGAACCTAAAAAACTAAGCAAATAAAACCTACTCCACCACAGACACCAACCTCAAACACAATGGAGGGAACGACGAACCAGCACTGCCCAAAAGCCCGACCGAGTCCAATCCACAACGACGTCTTCAGGAAGGTTACGACGCCGAAGTGCCGCCGTCGCTCATCCAAGGATGGATTAGGTTTTCACCCGTGGATGGTACTGGGGGACACAATGCCCTCAACAGGGTTAACGGCACCCGCAGATGCCGCCATTGCTAGGCTTTCGCCCGAAGAACCCCAGCACAGACACCGGAAGGGAAGTCGGAACCCCGCCAGACACCAAGACGCCGCTGCCAGCCACCCAGAAGAAGCCAAACCAGAGTCGACGCGCCGGCCACGCGAGTAGCCGCAATGCTGCGCCAGCACCCCGCCGGACCCCACCCGAACGCCAGCCTCCCGCCATCATGAACGTCCTCCAATCGCCCGCCGA
>DXKC01005328.1:0-13784 GCA_031170775.1 Cymbopogon citratus
CCGCCGCCGCTACCTTCGCCGGCGACGATTACCACCAGTAACCACCTTCCCATCTTGCTGGGCGAAGCCGTGCGCCCAAACCTCAACGTAGCGGGACGCTCAGCACGAGCTGGAGATGGAGACGGAGACGGAGGTGGCCAAGTATTCGCGGGGGCAGGGTGCTGACTTGAAGGTAATCCATCACTGTGCTCTTGCAAACAAGCTTCAAGTGTTAATCATCCTGTTCTACTTTAGGTTGAATCTATATGCTGGCCAGCTATGCTACTGTCATTTTTTCTCTTGAAACGGCACATTGACGAGCTTGGTTTTGGAATGGCTTTGCAGGCGCTGCGGGACAAGAAGCTCAAAGGGCAGCTCAGTATAAAAGAGAAGCTATATGGCAAATCTGCAAAAGCTGCTGCAAAGGCCGAAAAGGTCACCTCTCTTTTCATCGCATTGCATTGTTGTCGATTTGGATTGCAAAATATGCAATTGCAGCTCTCCTGCACATTTGAGGGCGGAAAAGCTGTTGTTAATTTCAAAATATTTGTCCTTGACTGATTTCTGTTACTCTGTTTTGCAGTGGCTTATGCCTAATGATGGAGGTATTTTAGAGCCTGATCATTTGGAGAAGACATATAGAATTTCACAAGAGGATATATTGACGGAGGTGGATCTCTTGAGTTCAAGAAAAGCATTTGATATGATCTTACCTGGTAAATCTTTTAGTCAATGTTAGTGTTCTAAGAATTTTTGTCAACATAACTTGTTTGACGCTCTTACTTAAACCAGCTGTTAACTGTTTGATAATACCAACCTTGTTGATTCTAGATGATCCTTAAAGAGTATACAATATCTCAAAAATTGCCTTTTCTCTGATATTTATAGTTTTATTTTTATACATGACACTGTACTGAATCCCACATGCATGTCCAGTGCCAGTTTTGATTGATCCAGAAATCTGCATATTCAATTTTGTTAGCCTACCTTACTATTAACTTTTCTGAATATACGATTACTGGCTACTATGGGGTTTGACTGACCCTTGTATTGTGCAGTACTTGGTCCTTATAATATAGGATACACATCAAATGGCCGCTACATGCTAATAGGGGGACGGAAAGGCCACCTTGCAATGATGGATATGTTGCATATGGATCTTATCAAGGAATTTGAGGTAACTTCTTTTACTATTGAAGCATTACCCTCCATAGGGGCTTGGCTTCACATACCCTTGTTTATGCCATGTTCAAATGTCGAAATATTCCAGCATCACCCATTTTTTGGTCTGCTTCATGGATGGTACGTTTTATCTGATTTGGTTTTAATTTCTTTATAGGTGAGGGAAACTGTTTGTGATGTGACATTCTTGCACAATGAGCAGTTGTATGCAGTCGCTCAAAAAAAGTAATTTTTTTTTTACTTTGCTGGAACTGTGTACTATGTCATCATTGCTCATGAAATATTTACATGTATTGACTGTTGGCCTGAAAATATGAAATAAAGGAATGTTTTAATTCACAGAAATCACTGTTCAGGGTCTCAAATGAGAACATATACCAAATTGTTGTGAAATCTGTTGATCAACCAGGTCATAAAATTATTTCCAAATGGTTGCTACGTGTTCCTCTAGAAATATCTTGAAGCCATATTATTTCATGCAACATTCATTTTTGTGAACAATAAGCCTATTTCTGGCAGCTCATTGAACTTCTTGTACATAATCTGAATTTCAATTATGTGAGGTAGGAGCAGCTGAAAAGTTCTATTCGAGGTCTGAGTTGACTGGTCTGGATTGCTTGTCTGAATTGTTCATCATTGCTTTACTGAGCCATTTGAATTATATTCTATAATTTGAAATGTTTGTACTAGGCAGATCAAGCAAAATTGTATATGCTTGTAGTTGATACATTATTGTTCTACTTCTATATAGGTAGTTGATTATGGCTGTTGGTCCCTGGTTCCTGCCTACTATTAATATTTTATAGTTACTCATGAAACATTTTCAAACAGGTACCCTTACATCTATAATCAACATGGTACAGAAATTCACTGTCTGAAGGTAAACATGATGGCAATATCTTTTTGTGAATATAGGAGTTGTTGATATTTCTGTGATGATACTACTGTTCAAATGTTGTTTTCACATAATTATAGGAAATTTATAGAAAACATTCAATAATAGAATCATATTCTAGTGATTCTGTTATTTGCATTCATGAAAACGGTACTGTATATGTCAAACTGAAAGTGGATCTCAGCTACATGTTACTACGTGATTCTCAGTAACATTGGTATTTTCCAAGACCACATACTTTACAGTTCCGTTGGCTAATTTTTGCATACGTTAACCAATATAAGTTAATACATATTCCCCCCATTCCAAAATGAAGTCGTTTTAGCTTTTCTATATACACATAGTTTTTACTATGTACCTAGTAGATATACATTATGCCTATATAGTAAAAGCTATGCATCTAGAAGCCAGAACGACCTATAATTTGGAATGGAGGGAGCACTTCACAGTTCAATCATCTCTCATCAAACGCCCTGCATCCAGGAGATCACCTGCCACTTAATCAATTGACTACCTTTTTCATTTTCTATTCAATTCCTGTTGGGCCTTCAAATGAACTCCTAGACGGAATTTCTTTAGAATTTACTATGTACCTTTTTATATTTTATTTTCAATTCCTGATGTGTACCAGTCTCAACCTGTCCTCGATGCATAGACGTGTTATCATCCTAACTCAGTGAAGATGTTTTCGTTTGTGAGTGTGATCGCTTCTATGTTGGCAGGAACATGGAAAAGCATTGAAACTCCAATTTCTGTCTAAGCAATTCCTCTTGGCGTCGATAAACAGCTTTGGGCAGCTCCACTACCAAGATGTGAGCACTGGTGAAATGGTTGCAAATTATAGGACAGGTCTTGGCCCTCCTACCGATGTTATGCGGGCCAGTCCTTACAATGCTGTCATTGGCCTTGGGCATGCTGCTGGCGAAGTTACCATGTGGAAACCAACCAGCGTGAAACCCCTTGTTACCATGCTGTGTCATCGTGGCCCAGTGACTGCTGTTGCATTTGACAGGGGTGGCAATCTTATGGCAACAGCAGGTGCTGACAGGAAGATAAAGATCTGGGACCTGAGGAAGTATGAGGTTGTGCATTCTTACCCAGAGCGTGCTCAGTCCTTGGATTTTAGCCAAAAGGGGCTGTTAGCCTGCGGCAATGGATCTCAGGTAGAGATATACAGGGATTTTGGTGGGCATGATTATAAGCTTTACATGAAGCGCAAAATAATGAAGGGCTATCAGGTTGGAAAGGTTTTGTTCCGCCCCTACGAAGATATTCTAGGGATTGGACACTCGATGGGCTTTTCTTCCATCCTTGTTCCAGGATCTGGTGAGCCAAACTTTGATACCTTTGTTGACAACCCCATGGAAACTACCAAGCAGAAACGTGAGAAGGAGGTGCATGCTCTCCTTGATAAACTCCCGCCAGAGACTATCATGCTCAACCCAAACATGATAGCCACTGTAAGAGCTCCAATGAAGAAAGAGAAGAAGACCAAGAAGGAGATTGAGGAAGAGATGGAAGATGCCATTGAGGCCGCCAAGAACATTGAGCACAAGAAGAAGACCAAGGGTAGAAGCAAACCAAGCAAGCGGGCCAAGAAGAAAGAGGAAGATGTTTTCAAAGCCAAGAGGCCCTTCCTGGAACAATCTGATAAGATCGATGGACGACCTGACAAGAAGCAGCGGATAGGTGAAGAGGTCGAACTCCCAAAAGCCTTGCAGCGGTTTGCCAAGAAACCACAATCATAATTGTCGTTAACACAGATCAGGGATTTCACATTGGTTTGTTATGCATGGCTAGTGAGCCTTTATGGTTGTCCAGTATGTAAAATTCCTGCTTGAGGATATGATGTACAGAAGAATATGCCAAAATTTTGTTCTGAATTATTGGTACTCCAGTGAGCATGGCCATGTCAGCTGTTTTTTTTTTTTTTTAACTCTTTGGTTCTCGTAGAGTTTATTGCCTTTTTCATTCAGATGCAGCAGATAATTCCTAGGTTTATTGTGGATCATCTAAGGCACTCTTTGTGGTCAAGTACCGAAGAATCAGGACTTTGAACCAGAAGTACTTGCTCGCTACTGTCCATTAGGCTTTAGCTTTGATTTATCTACAAAGGGAATTTGGTGCTGCTTGTACAAAATTGCAGTCAAGGTTATCAAGTCGTCCGATTGGTTGCGACTATCAGTGCCATCAGTGAAGCTAGAACAAAATTAGAGGGGGATATGCTTGTTTTGTAAGGTACGAAAATTTAAGCTGCACCCGTGGTGAAAATTTGATCTAGCATTGTTTCCTCTCTTTTTTTTTAAAAAAAAAAAGCAGAACAATTAATGAGAAAGTCATGGCAATGTCTCTTTAGAATAGTAGTGCCTACGACAACACAGGAGCTATCCTGGACTCCTTTAATTTCAGGACTCGCTTTAGTTACATTTTGAGATAGATGTTCCAATGGTGTCGTACAATGAAATACTCAAAAGGGACGTTTTTTTTCAGAAGCCAATCTTGTACGAAAGAGAAACCATTTTTGGTGCCATCTATGGTATGGGTAGGATCAACATCTGTTCACTGTCTATTTTAGTCAACCCATCCCTAACAATGCCCTTTTGTTCTAGGCTTTTGGCACAGCTGTTAGATTGAAACTTTGTTTTACTATGATTCTTTCACCATTCAGTCTTAAGCATCAGTATTGTCTTAAGCATCAGTATTCAATACTCCATTATAAGTGTTCATACCATATCACTGGACGTTGAACTTCTTTATCTTTTTGCCAATTCATTAAGGTACAGCAAATTCTAAAGTAAACAAAAAATATCTACTTTGTTGTCAGGTATAAATCACCTTATGCACCAGTTCATATAAGAATAGCTAGATAACTATGAGGCAGACAAGATTATGAAGACTTAACTATGCTAAATACACCACTACTGTGCCTAGGGAATAACTTATGCTCTGAAATGAAAAACAAAACTGGATGAAGATTTACATGTCATTGTTTGCCCTCATAGCAATGCTGAACATGTGAGTTGTCAACATCTACATACTTGGACCAGTATGGCTTGTACTTGGAAATGGCAAGGTCAAGCCAGGGCTTATAATTCCCGTTGTAATGAACTACTGCAGCATTATCGATCTCAGCAATGTCAACAGCTGGATCATAGCCCAGGCCCAAGACATGCCAAGTATGATTCAACGGGTATGTCAGGTTGTAGAAAGTAATTAATCCTGGAGGCAATGTACCCAGCTTCCACAGCTTACGATCCTCATTCTGCAACAGGTCTTCTCTTAGTAAGTGAAACAACAGAATTCATTACAGGTTCAGTAAATGATGGGCAAAATGCAATAATACAATGCAATCAGCAGTAGATTTCTTATTCCACTACTTACCAAATCTTGCCAATAATGGTATATTCCAGTCATATTTCGCTTCTTCCACTCCTTCAGGTCAAACATGTTCATTCCAAAAGCCCACCCACAAGCATGTGGATCGAAGTTCTCAGATATCTTTGGGTGTGAGAAGTTGAGATAAGTGTCAAAGCGATGGAAACTCTCTTTACAGGTTTCCACAGCGCCATTTACCATCCCTTTAAGATCAACATCCCAAAGGGGTGTTAAATCCTTCTGTACAACAACATCGTCATCAAGAAACAGTATCTTCTCAAGCTTCGGGTGAATTTCTGGCATATAGAACCTCAAATGGTTGAGCATGGACAGATATTTGGGGTTCCTGTATTTCAGATTCTCGTTTCCATCTGAGAGTGATGACGGATCATGTGCTTTGAAGTAATATTCTTTGAGGCGAGCTGACTCCAGTTGCCGAAGAACAGAACAGTATGACGAATTGAGCCATTTGAAATTGTCTATGTTCTCCACATGAACAGTTGCCAGTTGTGGAGGATGAGTAATGAACCACATTTTCATGGCGGCAAAATTAAGTCTATCAGTGACAATGTGGAACACGTGCTTCTCTGGTTCATTGGCATTTGTCATGGTTGATCTGACAACTACTGAGGCTGCAAGCACATTATCAGAAAATATAGCATAGTGGTAGAGTGACCGATCCTCGAGCTTTTCTTTATCTTGTTCTGCCTTCAAAGCAGCAGCATGAAAATGCTCCTTGGTCGCATCATCACGAAAATAATAATCAGTTGTCAGCTGCATATGTAGGCAGTGCAAGGGCATGGGTACTGTCTTTGCAGCATGCTGAACCAGAAATGAGTTCTGTTTCTTCACTGCATCGATATTTAGTTCCGTTGACTGCAACATAACACGCAATTTTCTTGATACTTCACCCGAGCTGTACAGAACATCTCTAGCCGAAGATAGCACATGCCCCATTGCTTTTGCTCTCTCTAAGGCACTGCAGAGATAAGGGATCACAAGCAACTTACTCTTTAACACCAAAGTGTGAAATAGCAAAGACGATTAATCTTCAGAAGGGAAACAAAGTACCTAGAATCGAGTTCACTGTCAATAAGTGCATCCCCGATAACTGTTTGGCTTTCTTTTATGCACTTCATGAGCAAGGCATACATGTCTGGTTCCTTCTGGGAGAGTGCAATAGTGGCATATAACTTGGCCATTATTATCTGATCTTTCATGAGCCTAAGTGTTGAATCTGTATTAATAAAGCGGAACTCCTGCCTCCATATGTTGTAACTGCCTCTAATTTTATTATTAAAGCTCATCGTGCTGTTTATTGCTGCATTTCGCATCTCAAGTTCAACCTTCTTATCCATCTGAAGCAGCTCCTGAACCCTCCGCTCTTTTCTTCTACGTCGAAATACCTGTGAGACCAATAGCGGCACACCAACACTCAGATGGGCGGGATTAACACATCACACTGTAAGCCAAAAAAAAAAAAAAAATCTCAAGACACATGTAACCATGGCACTGTAAGTCACTATAACAGAGGGAGGACAGAATCAACCTGTCGCCTTAATTTAATCGGATCGACAATAGTAGTAGAAAGAGTTTCAGCACTTGAAAGATTGGTGGTTTCTGATCCACTGGCGATTAGATGATCCCTGGCAGCCACTTGCTGGAACAACAGCAGAAGAAACACCCATTAGAGCTACAAACAAAACAGAACTTGTCCCCCACAAACAACACAGATACAGTAATTTTTATTTTTTCAGAACATACTGTTCCAGCTACCGGCTGCCTATCACTGGGCAACCAAGGGTTCTCCCAGATAGAGGACGAACTGAATTCTCTGGCGGTGACCTTGAACAGCTTGATCCGGCCATGCTGGTCAGTGTACGCGATCGTCTTCTCAGCCTTATCCACATCCTGCTAACCATTCACCGTGCAAACATTAGCATGCCGAGCAAAGCAACACAATGCAATCGCGTGTCCGGAGCAGCCAAATTCAGATAGATAAACAAAGAGTGACCTGTAACTTGCTGCAGCCAGGGCAGTTCTCGCGTGTCCTGCGGTCGCTGACAATCCAAAATCACAGCAACACCAAAGTCAGAGCCTTTACTGAATCGCGCAGCAATGAGGAAGGAAGGATGGATGGCAGTGGTTTCTTACGCTCGGTGACCCGAGAAGAGCCACTTCGACACCGCTGATCTGGCGGCCGGCATATGGATCACGACCTGCAGAGGAGGAGCGGCAGGAGCAGTGAGAGAAGGAAGGAGCCCTGGCTCTGAGGGTTGGAACATGATGAACCTAACATTTCGCCAAATTGCAGTGAACAGTGAGGGGGTGAGCGGCGACGGGATGGGTACAGACCTGGAAGGAGAGGAAGCAGAGGAGGATGAGGAGGAGGGCCAGGAGGCCCGGGCGCCGCCGCAGTGGGAGCGTGGTTCTGGGATACGCTGCCGCAGCCGCCGCCGACGAGGCGGAGGAGGACGCCATGGACGGGGAGTGGAGTGGTGGGATGTGGAATTTTTTAATTAAAAAACATAAAAAAATTAGGGAGAGATGGATTTTTGGGGGACGAGAGCTGGGTGTAGGTAGCAGCAGGGATGAGAGTGGTACGAATATTTTTCGACTGTTTTCGAGTCCGTATCCGAGTATGTATATTCAACATCCGATATCGTATCCGTATCCGAATACTCAAATCGTATATTTATATTGTCGATGTCCAATTATATCCTATCCGGCTTGGTTTATATTATTCGTATTCGTATTCGAATCTGGATAGAAATATGAAAACGAATATGATATCAGCGATATCCGTTCGTATCCGTTTTCATCTGCCTAGGAAGAATGACGATTTTTTTATTATATTTATTTTCTGGCCATAACGGTTAACGGGAAATGGAGGGCACGTTTGTTGGGATTACTGTTCTTCACCACAGAAATGGGCGCTCCACCAATTATTTTTGTTAGGAGGCACAACCGCGGGAATGGACGCTCCAGCTAGCCGCGTGGTCCAGCATAAGAAATAAAAATAAGCGGGCTCACTCGTTGTGAAGCAACAAACCGGTACACAAAGTTGCCTTGATTGTAAGAAAACAAAATATTGTACACTATGTGATAGCTAGAAACATGTATACGATGTAATAATGGAGCTAGCTACTTTGATGTTGAGAATTAATAATTACTATGGATTCTCGAGATATGTTGTGGAACAATAATTGTTTGGACGTGCAACCCTATTGTGAAACAATAATCGTTTGGACGTGCAACTTTAATGGACTTGACATTGCAAAAGCGGCCTGTGAAGTTTTACGAATGATGATGTATACAAGTGAGCACAACAATGACTTCAATTTGGACAAAGTATTTCTTTATTATCCTAGAGTTGGATGTAAGTAGAGATCGATGAGGGCATGGGGCAATACGTGATATGGAACAACAATGGTTTGGTTACCCCTACCTTTTAGTTAAGGTGGAAATGAAAAAAATAAAGTTTATGTCGTATGCCCTTATGTCTACGGGTGCTGTTTCAAATTAATTGTATGCGAAAACCAGAGACCTATGAGAAAGTAGTGCCCTATTAAAAAAATTAGTGTGCTTGCATTGCACGCCACATCTCTTAGAAATGTCTTCTTCAATACGCCAGGTGATTTTAAAAAAGGATTGAAAGGAATTGAGAGGGATTATGACTTGTTAGGGATTTAATCTGCCTTAATAATCCTCTTCAATCCCTCCAATTCCTACCAAATCAAACAAACCCTAAGTTGTACTCTTAAATCTAAGTATACCTTGAACCTTACAACATATCTACAACCTAACAATTGTGGATCGTTGTTACTCTAAAAAAAAGTTTTGCCTTCTTTCCAAGATTTGCCTTGATCGTAAGAAATCAAAGATATTGTAGACTATGTGATAGCTAGAAACTTATATAAGATGTAATATGGAGCGAGGTACTTTGATGTTGAGAATTAATAATTACTATGGATTCCTGATACATGTTGTGGAATAATAATTGTTTGGATGTGCAGTCCTATTGTGGAACAATAATCGTTTGGATGTGCAACCTTAATGGACTTGGACATTGTAAAAGGGCCCTATGAAGTTTATGAATGATGATGTAAACGAGTGAGCACAACAATGACTTCGATTTGGACAGAGTGTTTCCTCCTTGTGCTAGAGTTGGATGGGCCAACACCTAGGTGAGGGTAAGTATTGTGTGATGGAATAACAATGGTTTGTTACCCCTACCTTTTAGTTAAGGTAGAAATTAAAAAAAAAGTTTAAGTTGTATGCCCTTAGGTCTACAAGTGTTGTTTCGAGTTAATTGTATGTGAAAACCAGATACCTTGTTCGCACAAAAAGAAAAGAAAACCACAGTAGTGCCCTATTAAGAAAATTAGTGTGCTTGAATTGCACGCCACATCACTTGCAAATGTCTTCTTCGATGCGCCAGATGATTTTAAAGGGGGATTGGAAGGAATTCAGAGGGATTATGACTTGTTAGGGATTTAATCTGCCTTAATAATCCTCTTCAATCCTTCCAATTCCTAGCAAATCAAACAAACCCTAACTTTTACTCTTAAATCTAAGTATACCTTGAACCTTACAACATATCTACAACCTAATAATTGTGCATCGTTGTTTTTCTAAAAAAGTTCTGTCTTCTTTCCGAGATTATTGGGACATATTACAATTAGTTCAGGAAAATGTTGCACCAGAGATTGAGGTTTGTGCGTTGGACCAGCACTTGGAAATTTCAAGGTTGCGCAAAAATTAGCATAAAACTGTTCTAATTTCTGAATTCACATCGAGTATAAATTCCAGAGACAAAAAAAAAACAATGGCAGAATAGTATGTTACAGTGCTAGTATGCCAATGATCAAAAGGTATGTCAATGGTCAAAGTCAATCCTGGGACATGCCTACCTCCTTTCCTGATGCTACTAAACATGGGATCGAGATACATAGTCCACATGTGTGCATTAGCAGTGTCAGTGTGTGAAGAGATGGACTTGAAACACACTTCCTTGTGCCGACTGATGACATCTGCAGGTAGGCTTAGTTCCAACCAAATTACAGAACTTTTGACCATCCAGTGGGAAATGCAGAATTGGAGGCCTAAATCCTAGGGCACCAAATCCTTAAGTGACTCGAAATCATTTATAAAATCCCCATTACCACCAAAAAATATTGCTTGTTAATCTAAAGCGTTTCTGGACAGCCTTTGTTAGTGGGCATCCCACTAGAAACGTCGATAACAAAGGAACGCAGTGTGCCACCACATTGCTTTATTTGGACTAGCTAGTGTTACATTATTTTAAACCAGATACAGAGGGAGAGTATGACCAAATCTGTATGGGCAAGCAATCCAACATCACTTTCTGTCTCAAGATTTTCTTGTAATGATTAAAGTATTTGTTTTCTTCACATTTGGCTATAAAAGTTCAGCACTTGTACAGAACCATGACTAACCGAAAAATGGAGTGAATGACCATGACTGGAACTATTGTAGGTGCAATCTGATGCAACTCAACTCAGACAAGACTTCCATTGAAGAATGGTCGAATTTATGCAAATGCCAACTACAAAGTCATCTTCGTGTACCTCTACACTGTTACATTGATCATCATGATCGGCGTAAACTTCGTCATGACAACAAAAATTGTGGTCTACTACCTTTACAACCTCCTCATCAGAATCAGTTCATCCTAAATATCCTCACGAGTCATGGACATGCCATGCATCTACCTGCCCCTGGAGCTGGAGTTGTTCCTAGCGCTGTCACTCCTAGGGGATCGCACCTGGCCGCGACGTGATGATGAGGAGCTGTTCCTGGGCTCCCTCGCCCTGCTCTTCACAGACTCAATCTTCTCCAGTGCCTCCACCACTTCCTTCATGGATGGCCTGCTCTTTGGGTCACCGTTCAGGCACTTGAGGGTCAGCTGAGCAGCAAGGAGTGCTCCTTTGGGATTGTACTGCCCCTCCAGCCCACTGTCCATCAGCTGGCTAAGCTTCCTCCGGTCAGACAACAACGGCCTTGCCCAGTTTACTAAATTCACTTTCTCGCTCTGGCGTTTCGGGTCGAGTGCCCTCAGGCCCGAGAGCATCTCCAGCAGTACAACGCCAAAGCCATACACATCACTCTTCACATACAGGTGGCCTAGTTCATGAAAGATGCAATCAGTTAACATTTAGCTCTATGAAAAAAAAAACCATTTCTTTTGTTATATATTTATGATGCTTATTACACAATTGTCAAGCATAAGGGATAAAATTATAGGTATATTGGGGGGAGAAAGCCTGATATACATACCGGTAGAAACATACTCTGGAGCTGCATAGCCATAGGTTCCCATGACTCTTGTTGTCACATGAGACTCCCCACCATCTGGACCATGCTTGGCTAATCCGAAATCTGAGAGCTTCGCGTTGAAATGCTGAACATGACATTGGTGTGTACTGATTATAGTATCGGTCAGGTAGCAACAGCTAGTTATTAGTAGCTCTGGAAAGAGTATTTACTGAATCAAGTAAGATGTTGGAAGCCTTGAAGTCCCTGTAGATGATCTGTCTTTCTGATGAATGAAGAAATGCGAGGCCACGAGCTGCACCGATGAGAATCTTCAGCCTGAGGCTCCAAGGCAGTGGCTCGTAGACGGCCCCTCCTATCAATGGTGAATAATAATCAGTATTACAGCTAGAAAATAAGATGTTTCACACAAACAAAATACCCTGGATATGTTAAAAAAAACCTGGATGGCTCAGAAATAGTAACAGGGAAAACAAGTGGAGCCAACTTTTTCATCTTGAATTTCCATTTTGACTCGGCAAGAATAATTGAAAGCTAAAGCAACAAGATATCGTACAGGTCTGGGCAATTTGGCTGATGCTGACATCCTCCAAAAATGCTCGTTAGTTGTATGGCACTATGGACTATGGTGCTTCATATATAATATTTTATGAAAATGATTTGAGATGCAGATGAAGCACCAACATTTGCAAAGTGCGCTACTGCAGGTGAAGTTGGCATAAAGAGTGTTGACCAAAGTGACATCAAGAGAAATGTTTCTGGATCGAATACTATTATTAGGAAAATATCTTCTTAGTAATATACTAAAATACTCACTTCGGAACAGGTGGTTCTCCAAGCTCCCCTTTGCCATGAACTCGTATACGAGTAGTAGCTCATTGTCATCCATGGAATAGCCCAACAGCTTGACAAGATTGGGATGCGAAATCCTTCCAAGGAAATTGACTTCAGACTGCATTGGGAGCAAGCAAATTACTTTTGAGAGACACGCATAACAGTATATTCTAGATAGTATTATTGCTTTCTGTCGAGGGGAAAAGCCATGGAGGAAAATATAGAAATAAAAAGCACAAAAAAGTAAAGTACAGGAGCATGCACTAAGTTCCGACAACTAGATCATTCTGATTGTAAATAAAACAGGAAAGAATACTGATAAATAACTAGACTCACATAGGGGTTTGTTAGGATCATCCTATAAAAAAAAGCAGGCGAATACATGATTTAACAATCCATAGAGAAAAAAAATCAGTACACAATTGAAACGAACTGAAAAGGGCAGCAAGCTGCACTATTGTGCAATGTGTAAGCAGCATTCACTGATTCATTTCCCTAGTTCCCTGATAATTAAACCCAGAACCACCTTAGAATGCATCTATTAGATTTTTCTAAAGCTTGCAATTAATAAACAATTATGTAATGAAAAACTAGCAACTTGACAGTTTCTGTACCTGCCATTGTTCCATTCCCTGCACGCTCTCAGGATTGAGCTTCTTGACGGCAACCATGATGCCAGTGCTAGCTTTTGACGGGTTCAGAGTCTTCTCATCAACCCATCCCTTGTAAACCTTGCCGAATCCACCCTCCCCAAGCACAGTCTCAGGCCTGAAGTTCCTGGTGGCGCTCTTGAGTTCCGCAAAGGTGTATATCTTGAGGTTGGGAGACTCAAGAATCTGACCCTCTGGGTAATCGTCGACGCTGACACCACTAACAGTGGACGGCATGAACGTGCTGGTGCTGCTAAGCGTTGACAGCTTCCCGGTGGTGGCAGAGCTACTAGTCCTCCTCGATGCAGACATTCCTGAACGTGTGATAGGGAAAAAATGTGAGGTCTTAGTTAGTTGGATAGCAGGACAGGAAATGAGAAGTTTCAAAGGCATAATAATCTACCGTGGCATTAGAAATTTATAGATAACAGAGGCTAATTTTTCTCGCTGAGATGGATACAGAGTACAAGATTTTTGGAAACGAATTTTGCCATTTGGATAGTAAAAGAAAATTATACTACTCTCTAATAAATGGTGAAAGTGCAGAGAGTAGAGGAAAGAGTTGACGGACC
>DXKC01005331.1:0-12639 GCA_031170775.1 Cymbopogon citratus
GGCACTCCGGCGAACTAGCAAACGAGATGATAGACTAGTCGAAGTGTCGAACGGAGGAAGCCAGAGCAACGATCTGCGACGCTTGATTGCTTGATGCTGCGTATATACTAAGCAAATAATGAAGGGAGCAGCCTCGATCAGCTAGATAGGCCAAATGGGCTGCTAATTCTTGGGCTTAAAATGCACTTAACATAGGAATGAATGGTGCACTTAACATACGGAATGAATGGGAGGGGCTGAACAATTACGTATATATACTGACTTATATCCGACAGGATTCCTACCATGTCAGGGGGTGCCAGGCCCCCCGTGCCCCTCCCTCCCTCTGCCACTGAATACTCCCTCCGTCCCAAAAAGGATGACGTTATGGGAAGCGTGCCAGTGAAAATTTATCAATTTTGACTAGGTTTGTAGAAAATATATACAATATTTATATCTCCAAATAAATTTGTTAAAAAACTAGACTTCAAGATATTTCCAATGATACTAATTACTTAACATAAATATTTATATATTTTAATATATAATTGCTGGCATTTTGAAAACATGGCTTCATCTACTAGAAACCAAAAGTCCAAAACTGGACCCCGCTAGTCCTGCCTGCCGCAGCAGCCGCCGCCGCCGCCGCTCGCGCGCACCCCCAGCCACCGTTGCCTCACATGCGTGACAGCAGCACCACGCCTTTAACCCCCTTGTCCTCACTGGCGGCCAGCTGCCTCTGGTTCTCTGTAGTGCAGGCGTGCAGCAGAGTTTTGGGAGAGCAGAGATCTCCGACTACCGTTCCAGCGAAGCTAGGCAGCGGCGCCGGACCGGTGATACTCCGGCGTGCCTGTGGCAGCAGATCCGCGCTACACTAGGGTGTGGGCTGTGGGTGGCGTCCTTTGCCTCTCTTCTCCGTTTCCGTCAGATCTGCAGCCGGAGACACACTGCCAGAAGCAAGTTAGAGGCAGCGGTTTTGGGGGTCGTTGAAGAGCACCTCCTGCGGCCGGCCAATGTAGCAATCTTCCTTGCCGGCCCCATTGTCTTCTTCATGTGAGGGGCCTCCATTCAAGCGTCGCTACTGGCGGCGGCCTGGGCATCGGCCGCCGCTACCTCCAACAAGTCAACGCCATCTTCGCCCAGCTTCATGCAGTGGAGTCCTCCTTTGTCAACACTTCCATCGACGGACGAGGATGCAAGGAAGCACCATGCCGTCTTCTTCCTTAGATTCTCCCCATACGGATGCTCAACTGGAAGGGTGTCCCCTCAAAAACAGATCGTCGTCGTCGCCATCTTCGCCACTTCGGACACAATCAGAGCAGAGTCTCGCCTTTAAGAGGTGGGCTCAAGGTCGATGCTACTGAGGTGGGCTCAAGGTCGATGCTACTGTTATCTTGCCCGCGGCCATCAAGTTCGCTACTGCCGCGACTCCTTTCGTTGCATTCATTGTCGACGTCCTGGGCATAGAGAGCGGCAATGTCCGTTCTTGTGTCCCTCCACGGCCTCAGGTTCCCATTCTCCTTCTGCCCATCATGGACGGAGCTGGGCAAATGTTGTTGCCATGCCTCCATCGACAGAGCCCCATGCTCCATCACCAGCTGACCATCGCAACTCTTCAGACCGACAACCTTTTAGTCTGCATGATAAAGATGCTGAGCTTGTTTGTCGCAACTGTTGTCACGTCTCTCCTGCTTCGACAACTTCGAACGTCCAATCCATGCTTGCACCTCTGGTGGAATCTTTGCGATCGGACCTCAATCGTTTGATTGCAGATCGTCTGGAAGAAGTGATACGCCCCATCAGAGAGGAGGCTTCGACCATCAAGCTTTGGCTAGCACGTATAGCCAACCATCTAGGGTGTGTAGAGCCACGTGTTGAGCATTCCCATATTCATGGTGTGCCTGGGCTCTTTGGTCCATGCTCTCCAATTTGACGTTCGCCAACACCATCGATCATGGCTTCCCTCGCAGCGGCTTGCATCCCTGTTGGTCCCTTGTGTGAGGACACTTGTGCAGATACAGAACCTATTCTTGACAACATGGCCATAGAGGTGACTGACACAGAGCTTCACCAAAAGACAACCACAGATCAAGCTAGCGAGGTGCTTGCGGGGACCTCGACGGAACAGACACTACAAGAGGACACCTCTATTGAGGATGTTGTTTTGGTGGAGGACGCATCTGATGATGAGGAAGTTGTTTCCAATGCACAGGTGACTTAACCTATGCTTCTCATAACAATTGAAGAATGCCCCCCTCATTCCACAACCGAGGTCAACAAAGAAGAGCCCCAGGAGGATCCACAGATAGAGGCAATGTCTTCCTCAAACGCCAAAACTATGGAGGGAGAGGATTTCACATCCCCTGCTATACAGACCACGACAACAAGACACCGTCGCCGTAAGTCCTATAATAGGACATCGCTTCGTCGGAGTGCTCGCCTTGCAAAGTCTAGAGTGTTAAAAGATTTGGGCATAGTTGGGGATGATGGTAAGATCAGCAAGGATGCAATGCAAGACTGTGCAGAACATCTGAAGAAAGTGGTGCCGTCTGACCTCCTTAAGCCATTATTGGGTTTAAAAGGTCGTGCTTTCTGGGATATGGTGGCAGAGATTTCCTTATCTTCCCCTTGAGGGTTTGTCTTCGTTGTGGTTGTTTGGCTGCTCTCGTTGAGAGTTTGTTGTTTTAGTTTGTTGCTAAATTTGATGTTTCCTGTTGCACCCCTTAGGGGTTGTTGTTTGCCCAATCTGGGTCTTCTTCTTATTAATATAATCGGCAGCTCTTCTGCTGGGTTTGTTTAAAAAAAAAGTCCAAAACTCGTAAGAAGAAGTTCGAAGCTCATTGTCCACTGCTAACCAAGACACCTGAAACGGAATTCCAAATGGAAGAATACAGTCTAAGCATCAGATAGGCCAGGGCCTTTTAAAATATTCTCAAGCTGCATTCCCCTTCTTTGCCTGCCATTGGTTTATCACACCAACCTTCATTCTTTGTTTTTCCAAACGCACCTCGTCCTGCTTTTCTCTACTTGGTGCAAGTTGTACTATTATATATCCAAATGTGTAACCAAGTGCAGTGCAGACCCTCATCTGTTAAGTTTTGAGGGACTCGCCAACCTCTTGTTTCCCTCGCAGATGTCAATTATTGGACCTCCCTACCTCGTTTTCCCCTTCAAAATCTTTGATATCACTGAAGAACTCTGAGGCATGTGCAGGGAATTCTGGAAGCTTGTCCGCTGCCTTGAATTTGTTCTCAGGTAACTCCTCTTTGACCCAAAGTTTGACCACTCGTCTTATTCAAAAAAAATTATGCAACCTTAGTCAAATTTTAATTCATTCTTGAAGAACATTTATTAATAAAGCAAGCATTAACAAGAGATATGATATTTTGCATAATTTTCTTAATAAGACAAGGGGTCAAACTTGAGGTCAGAAAATATAATGTCATATAATTTGGAATGGATTTACTACTACGCATTCTCCATGAATCTTCCAGTGCCATTCTGTTCACATGGCTAAGTTCCTAAAGTATGCTCTGCTATGACTTTGCCAGTAAGTAATGGCGTGTAGCTTCATCTGGTACAGAATCTCCAAACATCATGACTTTGCTGAATTCCTTTTTCATTCATGCACAAAGTAGAACTGCTCAGGTCGTCATTTGCTTTGTTGTCTGGTTGATATGCGCAGTGATCTGGGGGTTGTTTATTGATGAACTGGGCGATTACAATAGCTGAATTGCAAGAACAGTAGCAGCGGTAGAGAGGATCGCCCTCCCTGGGAGGCTCTGATCTGATAACTCTACTTCTGCTTAATCTAATTCTCAGCCGCACAAGTGGTTATATCTCCCACCTGAGTGGCTGAGGTACATCAGTTATGCATGTTCTACTTTGGACTAATCCTAACCACTCCTATTAGTCCTGCGGCTTAGCTAAACTGGACCAAGTCCTAGCCACTAGTAGCAGCTGACGCTTTCTTCTTCTTCCTAATGTAGTGCTGTCCAGTGAATGCGTCCACAACACTGGTCCTGGTCAAATATCACCCCGCCCTCTGTTTGACTTTTGCACAAACACGTACCGACCGGCAGACTCTTATGTTGCTGTTAAGTCAAAGAGATAGATTTTTTAGGCATTAATTAAGCCAGAAAGCAACCATTAATATGTATTTTCCTTGTAGAAACAAACTCCTGTGCACTGGCTCACTAAAAACAAACCTCTGTTGAAAATCTTGGGCATCACATTCACATAACCCTCCATCGTATTTGCCTTCCTCTTCTTCCTTGCTCCCACTCTTTGATATCACTGAATTCTGTTTAAGTTTTCGTCTTGCCTCATTGTACATTTGATTCAGTTACAGGTTGGTTCTACAACAACTAAGCTAATCTTTGATAGAGAGATCCAGTGTTCATATATCTAGTTTCTCATATCTACTTTTATATGTTGAATTTGAACAGGAACCTTGAATCCTAATGGCAAAAATTGTCGGTTCGGCAGTTGTCCAAGAAACAGTTAGCCAAGTCCTTTCTAATCTTGTTCAAAAATATGAGGAGAATGGTGAATCAAATAAAGACAGAAATTTGGAGAGGCTAGAGATGGCGCACACCAGGCTTGAGGCTGTTCTTGAGATATCAGATAGGTGGCAGATCACTGACGCCTCCTTGTTGCGTTGGCGTTCGAAGCTGAAGCGTGCTGCTCAAGAGTGCCAAGACACGTTGTACAGATGCAAGAAAAGAATCCTTGAAGAAGAACAGATAGAAGAAGAGGTGAGGAATTCCTCCTTTCCTACACGGATAGCGCATGCTGCCAAATCTTTTATTTTCTCTACCTTGGGCCACAGCAGCTATGAGTCAAGCAGATCTATTATCAGAAGATTTGAGTGGTTTGCAGATGGTGCTAATGAGTTTCTGAGATACATACAGCTTGGTGGCACGATACGCTATGGCATGCCCTTCGACCCTCTGATCCGTCACCTTTTAACAGGCAAGAAACTAGAGCATAAATTCAACCCAGGAAATGGGTGTCCTAATTTTTTTCTACTTTGGGTGCCCTTTGTTACTGCAGCGCATGGAATAGAGGCTAGTCTGATCTTTATGCAGAAAGGTAGTAATGATCCGGATGATAATTTTTTCTTCAGTATTATGCTGCAGCTTTCAGAGAGTACAGACATAGTTGGGATTGCGGTGAAGTGCTTGCAGTTGTTTGACCCTCTTTTCAAGTCTACAACTGAAAACATTAGGAAAAAACTTGTGCAACTACCTACAGAAGACTTGTCATGGGTGCCATATAGTGAGTCACAGCAGAAAGAACACAGGGACAATCTTCATAGCTTTGTCACTCAATGGTTTCGCCCAAATCCGTTTTGCTGCAAGCACCGTGAGGCGCGTTGTAGTAGCAAGGTACACATGTCAGGAATACCAAATGTTTCTCTAGAGCCAGTTAATGAAGTGAATTTGCAGTGCCATGTTTCACCTTCTGTGTACAACAGACACAAGACCTCCCCATCTAGAGGCAGACTTCAAGAGTCTCCCCTTCTGAAAGCTGGACTCATTTTTATGCCACATAGCACTTTAGTAAATGCTAATTCTGCAACTGAGGCAATCAATGGTGAAGAGCAGAGTTGCTTGCATACAAGCACTACACTGCAGCATCTGGAAGAGATGATACTACCAAAGGCAATAGATTACTTCCACCAGAGCGCCAAAGCTTCAGCGTACCAAACACTATGGAACTCTAAACATGGCACTGCATACGTCCAGGTTGAGAATGCAATCTTGAAGAATCAAAGCATGCAGCAAAGAAGGGTTTTGAGAGCTAGGAAGGGGAAACCTTTGAAAAGAGTGGATCAGGAACTGGAGAGTCAGACATATGTGATCCCTCACTTCCTTGAATTGTGGGTTTGCCATGCACCCATTCACCTGCAGGACTCGATTGCAGATTGGATTAAGAAAGAAAAGGAAAATCAGTTGACGCTGTCTGAGTTCAGTTCATTTCCTTAGTTTCTAAGCTCTAGTGTATTACAGAAAAAAATTCATCTGCTCATGTACTGCTCATGTTGAGGTTCACCCTGAGTCATTGTCAGTTCAGCTAGACAGGATCAGGGAAATGTATCTAGAACCATGTAGATATGAAGAAACCTAATGTGTTGCGTGTCAATTTCACACAGTCAGTCAGTTCTGGTACCTATGATGGAGTCTTAACGAACACAAAAGAATGTTTGAAATACATGAGTCCAACAGGAAAAAGAATAGCAAGCTAACGTGCAAAACTGTTCCAAGTGTAGCTCCTCTGTTTTTGAACCAGTTCTTTGGTCCTCCCCTGTTCTGTCCAAAGAACATGTAATACTATTCCAAGAGTAGCTCCTCTGTTTTTCAAACAGTTCTTTTGGTCCTCCCCTGTTCTGCCCAAAGAACATGTTCTCTCGTCCTGCAACAACTAGCATGACTAGAATGTTCCAAAAGGCACCAACACTGATAGGCCTGAAATCTCTATCATGTAACGTGGATGAATCAAAAAAAAAAATTGTCCATTTCAGCATGTCAGGTAAAATGTTTTCATCCATTATCTAAAAAAAAATGTCAGGTAAACAGAAAAGGAGAATCAAAAGCATTTCGAATTAATATAAGTAATTGACGACACATGTATAACGAGGCGAAGGCCTTCTCGATGGTTTTTGTCGATGGCCATCTGCAGCTGCTGCCACCAAAGACCAAACCATTGTTATCACTTACATGTTAGGAGTAGATTAGGGTCATGCAATCCTGGATTCCTTATCTTTAAGGCTTCTTGCAACCTAAGCAACGTACTTTCTATATAATAATCCTAGCTTCCTTATCTTTAACAAAGGCTGCTTGCCACCTAAGCAATGTACTCCTATATAATAAATCCACAAGGCTCAGCAATACAATCTCAGTCTACTAATGAGGCAGGCCTCGATGGTTTTCCCGAGAGGGTTTTAATATGGGTCTGTGTGGTGGACAGGGTGGAACGGATGATACTAAAAATGTGTCCGAGCGGGTTGGGTTGGCAACACGGGTGGATTAATCTCCAGGATACAAAAGTTGGCCTACATTAACCGCATGATATGGTGAGAGTACGAAGAATTCAAAAAAAAATGATAAAAACATGACTCGTGTGTCGAATCTGACACTATATAAAATTGAAGCTGCACGTTAGGCCGAGATAAAACTGTATAGACTTTAGGCCCGGCCCAGGATACCTCACTGTCAAATGTATCATAATGATGACACGTTGGGCCGGTGGTGCCAGCGAAAATGGCAAAAAAAAAATGAGCCCGGCCCATGATAGCCTCGACCGACACTCGCCAAGTCGCCATGGTGCGCCAGGCAGGAGTGGAGAACGGAACGGCGGTAGGCGGTCGGAAAGGAGAGAGACCCGGCGCCATGGTGGAGGAGAGTCGCGAGGAACCGGAGCCGGAGCCGGAGCCGGAGCGGGCAGGAGCACACAACCTGTTCCCTTCTCCGCCTCCTCTGCCCGCTGCTATGCTCTGCTTTCGGAACCACAGTGCCTCTGGCTACATAGCGTTTCAATCTGGTACGTCTAGATCGGAGCATGTGGCTATGTGGGGGAATCGGGCCAATCTTAGAATATGGTCTTATCTATATTATTACTATACTGGTAGAAAAAACATATACATATAGTTCATTTTTTTTCCTTTCTTTGTCGTGTACTGCAGTTTCATGCATCCAGAACAGTCCATTTTCGCTGACAGTAGTCTGTTTTAAGCAACTTCCATGGCATCAATCAAAGCAAGCAAACAAAAGTGTTGTAAAACACACGGACTATCCTAGAAGGAAAGGAGAAGGAAGAATCCTAATCCTAGTCCGTTTGTATGTGGGCTCTTACCGAAACTCTTAGACTTTGACAGGACTATATATACGTGGGAGCTCTATGTTGTAATGACTAATATTGAAAGAAAAAAAGAATAGTCTCCCTATCTTGTGTCTACTTGTTCTACTATTTTCATCTACTGTGTTCATCATGAGAGACGGAGAGGGGTGTTCATCATGAGAGACGGAGAGGGGAAGGTCCAAACCGCTGGCAACATGTTTTATAACACGTTATCAGCACGACAAGCTCTTCGTCGACATCGCCGTTGAAGTCGTCGCCGATCTTCGATGTTGGCGCTCGTTCGTCCACGTCACGCTGCGACTACTTCGACGACGTCGACATCCTCGACGTTGTTAGCAGAACGGATCTGCTACCTCTACTTACAACTAAATTGGCGCTGCATCGACATACATCATCCTCGAAGAACACGTAAGCATCTTATCTTCCTGGATTAACGTGAAGCCGACACAAGCTATATACGAACATGAATCTTGCACGATGGGATTAATTCATGCCACCACCGTCATTGTCTCATTGGCACCGAAGCCGATATATAGCGTTTTTTTATGTTGCCGATGTAATTTTCCGTGAGGCCTAATTGCCTAGAAGGCATCACGTTTTTGCTATGGATCAAGCTAGAAGCAATATCACGAACTTAACTCATAGCAAACAGCTGCAGCCTCGCAGGCAACCGAGCATTAATTAATCCTCACCGAGGTCTGTATGTGAACACTAGCACCTGCAGTTGTCGTGTTTTCCCCCTCCGCTTGCACGCGAGCCGACGCGCACTATCGCTCGCCAGCCTGCGAGCCGCCGCGCATCATATCGTCATCATCCGGCCGCTTACATGCGTGCCGATGCAGACCCCCACACATGCATTGCATGGCAGATGAAGAGTCAAAAACAAGAAGTTATGATGAGTTATATACATGTCTGTATATGCATGAATCTGAAGGCTCACTGCTACTGCTATCAGGTGTTTTTTTTTTCGCGTTGAGATTAGCAAATATAAAAAAAAAATTAGTGAAGATTTACATCTCTAACATTGCTAATTTATTTGCTACTCGAAACGTCGTCCTGTTCTCGTTGCCGACTTGAAGTCGACAACCTCCTCCGTGATCTAGAGGCCTAAAGCGAATTAGCAAGTTCGTTTTTATGAACGCTGCACCTCCCGACATCGGCATTGAGCAACATGCGTGTTCCAGGCTCTAGCACAGCTGGTTTGAAATCGTTGTGCATGGTAATGATGTCACGAACGCATCACCCCCACGCATAGTGTCGGGATTGCATGGCCTAAACCATGGTATTTGAATTTGAATGCAGGACCCCTATCTCTTAGGGCCAGAAAAAAAAAACAGCGAAAATAAACCTGAATTTTGCATTGAAAAGACATCAGCGGCATTGAATTAAATAAATAAAGCACTCTCTCCTGCAGAATAGTGTGTGTATGTTATTTATGAAACATTTTTTTGTTTATATTTATGTGCTCTTTTGAATGCATTTATATCACATGTCATGAATTAATATACCATGTAAAAATAAATCTTGAAATATTATATTAGAAACATGGTATAGGTATATGAGCTCTCTGAAATCCTGTATACCTTAGACTTATCATCTTTGAGAGGCTCATGCTTATTTTTTCTAGCATAATGAATTTTTGGGATGAATGAATATTTGGTATTAATTTTGAAGATATACATATACCATAATCCTGAAAAATACTAGTATGCTTCTAAGAATATTTAGAATAATCATCCATTATCTTTTTGCACCTTTCTACTTGTTTACTTGTAGTAGACTTATATGTGCACATGATCCAAGTTATGTTAGCATGCACGCCTTAAAAGAAAAAGAAATATTCTGGAGTTACTTGAAGAGTAGAATTATTTGTGATGGTCATTATTAAATTCATGTAGGATAATTTACTATCATGAAGTGTAGTAAACTCAGGATATTTCCTGATTACTCTCTAGAATGAGTATATGGCCAAGAGAAGTAACAAAGGCACAGTGGGACTCCTGCATGAGTAAAATCCCAATGATTACAGCATATTTGCATTGAAACTTGAATTTTCAACCTTTTATGCCTGCTGCTCTATAAATAAAAGCTAGAAGCTTTATATTAAATGTCTAGAAGACATGATGGTAAATAAGATTTTATAAATCTATATTCTCGAAGAAGTGTCTCTTGTGTATAGAATATCAAAGAGCAATATAATACTTGAAGTATTTGAATTTACCATAAGAATTTACTCATCGAAATTGAGTTAGAATTTTTAGACAGCTTTATAAACCAGGATATTGTGACGTTGGATTAATTTTGAACATGAGGCTTGCATGTGTTACACCCCTTGAAGGCTTGTGACTGTATATCATAACTATTGGATATTATTTAGAACAATTAAAGTTTCTCTTGAAGAAGAACTTAAATCATGTGCTTATGGATTTGTTGTATTTAAATTCATATCCCGAAGTTGATAGTGGCGGAGGTGGTGCATTAAGTTTTAATTCCCGTTGAATTTAGTGGATTATATAAACTCATAGAAGAGTTCATGGTTAATTTATTATTAGCTTGAAGACTAATATGCAATGATTAATATTCTTAGTTGCAATTCTTACCGAAGTAACATGTGCTAACTTCTCATGGAATAGATTATATTTATATGTTTTCACATATAAACAATTGCCTATTATGCCTATTTAAATAAATTTTGCACTAATTTTATCCACAAAGAAGCCTTAATAAACCACGAAGGTTATAGTTCTTTGTGCACGATTACCATGCAGGTAAAAGGGAAACTGAATTTCCTACATGCACATGAACATTTAGACTATACTGGTATATAAATTGATCTTAGAAGGATCGTTTTGGCCATGAAGTAGTATAATCCTAAAGCTAAATATTTAATATTTCAGCCCAAAACTAGAAGTTTATATCCTACCCTTGATTTATTATTATACACTTAATAGTACATTGGATATGTGAATTTTATGCCATAATCAATAAATACTAGAAGTATGATTGGATTATATGAAGCACTAGAAGTGATTATTCATAGCTGATGCATGATGCATGAAGCAAATTACTACTTAAAGTAATTATGGCATGAAAAGGGAAGGAATTTAGGTAAAGACATAGAAAATGTGGGTATGTAATATATATTTAATAGGCATAGCCTTCCTAAATCTATCTTTAAGTGCATGTATCAGGACTTGAAGTTCTGCCTGCGTCCCTTCCGGCTGAGTTAACTTTCTCTACATCCACTAATTGCAACCTTGTAGCTTTGTATTTTGTTATTATCTACGTTGGACTGAATACTAACGTTCCACATTACACATGAATGTGTATCACTGTATTGTTCTCTCATTGAGCTACAACCATCTCCACTCTTACATGAATATTAGCATAGCAGCTATAATGTAGCTAGTAGCTACCTTTGTACTTCCCTTATAAAATGACTAGCTTGTATGCTATGTTTATATGGTTCTAGTTGAACTAAGAAGTAATTTGCTTTTAATGCATTGCATGCATAAGCAATAGAATTGATCTATGGCCAAGCAGCTTAAGATCAGGGGGAGTGAGTTAATATGAAATTTGCTCAACGGAGACTAACCAAATTTATAGAATGAATAATTATGGAAATAAAATGGTGGATAACACATTTATGATGATTTGGGATTTATGAAGATAAGGCATAAAGGGAATTTTGCATTCATGACAATTAGAAAATTCTAGAAGAAATTCCATGTAAATTTGAATGTTGCGTATTTTATATATTTGAAGTGTATGAGTACTTGGATTAATTTTAGGCTAAATAATAAAGAAGCTCGATAATAAAATAGTTTTCTAAATTATAATATATGTGCAAATCAGGGGGAGAACATCCCTGAGTTTGTAGGAATGCTAAACATTCTTAAGTGCACTTTATGTATTCTAACTCACTGCATATAATGAATTATAACCCCCATCTTTAAATATGTGCGTGAATATTTCCCATAAATTTTATCATAGCATACATAAATGGGCCTCCATCAGTAGTTGGAGATACATGAATTTGATTTATTGTAAGCCTATGATAGGGGATATCTTTTGAAGTATGCTATTAAAGATCTAATATTGGCATTAGGGGGAGAGAGCCTATTTTGAATGCCAAATATTATTTCCACAGAAGGAAAATGATCTATAAAAAATATTCCTTGAAGCTTGAAGCAGGAATAATATCACGCACTAAATCAAACAATAGTTTGACTAATGCTTTTATGAAGCATGAAGCGGAGCATATGCCAGAATTTCTGAAAAATGAGAGGAGTAACTTGAAGTTATAAACCAGAAGTTGTGTTTACTAGTATAGTAAACAAAGTGTTATATACTATCAAGCTAAGATCTACAGGGACGCCTGTGGATTCTAGTTTAGTGTACACTTGTGAAACAAAATAAGAACAAACTCCTCCATTCTCACGAAGAGAACACCTCATGAAGAAGGTTAAGCACCTCATGAAGAGGATCATCATGAAGATGAAATCCAACACACTAAGCGCGCACATCACTAAGTGTTGGGTATGCAGAACAACAAATCATCTTTGTTTGGGAAATAACAAAGAGATGGAATAATCTCACATTGTGAGAATATTGGGAGAAAATAATAGTTGTCGACAACGCTACCTCTATAATTGCAATGTTTCTCTTATGAGAACCCGAATCCGGAAAACAAAGTCCATGCAAGGAAAGGAGAAGAGGAATTCTAATCCTGGTCCGTTTGTATGTGGGCTCTTACCGAAACTCTTAGACCTTGGCAGGACTATATATACGTGGGAG
>DXKC01005336.1:0-15751 GCA_031170775.1 Cymbopogon citratus
TCCGCATCCACCTCGACCGTTACTTCATCAATTTGGTCGCCAAATCGATGTTGGCTTCATTCGCCGGAGCTCCACACCGCCACTGCCCGCCAATCCCCGTCGGCCTCCGTCCCTGATTCAAATTGGGCGACAAGAAACTCGAAAACGAGTTCGTGGTGAGCCTCTCTTGCGTTTGTACCTCTCCCCGCGTCTTCCTTGGGCCGTAGGCCACTTACCGCACAGCGCCGGCGAGGTGTCGGCCGAGCGCCGCCGCCTGGCACTATTCCCGACCGGCGAATTCGCCCCAACCGCTCGCTGCCGTCCGATTCAAATCGGACGGTCAGGAATAGAGGATACCCCTTCGTCGGCAAAAGCTGTAAAGAGTCCTCCCACTTTTCTGTAATTGCTAACAAGTCCTCAGCCGATCTGGGAAATTAGGGTTTCCTGATTTATTTTAATTAGTTTAAATATTCAATTATTTATAGAACTGCCACTGCCTTTAAATTCTCATAAAATCTCCATTTTTACTCCGTTTTTATCCGTTCAAATTGCGATAGATTCGTAATCTCATAATGTATATATTTAGTACCACTGTTAGCACTGTTTTCAACTTTTAAAATTCTAGTTTATATTTAATTCATTTATTTTATAATAGGAAAACTTGATAAATTCATAACTTCTCCATTATAAATCTGATTTCAGTGATTTTCACGTCTATGTGTTCGTAGAGACGTGTAGAATATTTTTATAGGCTCTTAAACTTGTTTCTCTCTGTTGGTATACTGTTTTAATTATATCTTGTTTTATTCCTGCATGATTGTCTATGGATGATCTCTGTTGATGTATTATTGAGTATAGACGGTGAGCAATATCACGTTGATCAAGAGCAATATTTTGAAGATCAGCAAGAACAGCATGAATATATTGAGATTTGAGAATCAAGGCAAGTATAGCTTGGGTTTATTTCTATGGCCTTGATCTTGTGACTTAATTAATGTTTAAGAAATAAACAATAAAAATGACTTTTTAGCAACTTGAAGACTTATCTGCAAGTGATTTATCATGGATTAACCGTACAACTGGGACGGCTACATGGCTCTGGCTTTAGTTGTTTAAGAGACCTTTTCTAACTTGTTAGAGGTCACCCAAAAGGGCGCATGTGGGGTGTGACTCGGGTTGGGTGTAGTGCGGCTTCTGTCCTAATGTGTTTAGGCTGTGGGTCGTTGTGCCATTAGGAAGCAGGGCTCTACATTTACAGATCATATAAACATTAGCGGCCCTAACTTGTTAAACAAACTTTTAAATGGTTTTATATGATTTTCGGTGTCTGGGCCTTGCAAACCCATGCATTTGGAAATTATGACTCACAGTGAAAGTGTACACCTCTGCGCAGAGTTTAAATCGATATATCGTCCGTGCCCACGGACAGGGCGGCCTTGACCCATTTACATTAAGATAATGAGTTATTTGTTAACATGATCATTATTACTATTTTATGCTTTACATTATTTATGTTATAATGTTCATGGGATCAAAGCTACGTGCTATACTTGTTGAGTACGTTGTGCTCACACTTGTTTATATTTCATTTTTGGAACATCCCGGATGGGTAACAGATCAAGGCTACAATGATGATTACTACCAGGAGTACTAGACTTGTGCTCAACCAGTCGGCGTACTCGTGCTTGGAGCTTCCGCGTTGAGAGTTATCATAGTTTCCGCTATAGTTTGTTTAAGAATTTGTATTCGATTCTATTTGTTATGTAATAAGCATTGTGATGATACATTCCAACAATTTGTCACTTATGTGTGTGACCGATCCGGGGCGCACATAAGTTTTATTATATCCAATTTTTGTTCCTTCAAAATTTGGGTGTGACACCATGTCTAGGTACAATCATATATTGAGAGAGATCATTTTCTTGTGAAGCATAGAGTATTTTTCTAACCAATATTTTTGTGTCTACTCCCAGTGTAGGAGTAAAACATTTTTGGTGAATGGAAAAGGTGCATATTTTGTGTAACTCTCAATTTAAGAGTTGGCTTTATTTGGTGGATGTACGTGAATCTTGATCGTGGGTGCATGACTATAATCTTAACTTAGGTCACAACAATTTGATAAGGCTGAATGATCAAACAAGCAGCATATGACTGTAGGTTTTGAATTTTGAAGCATGTCATATGGCTTTGGTAGGTATTTCATAATAACTGAGGAACTATTATTTGAATATGTTTTTTGAAATAAAACTCTGAATTTCAAGTTTCACTTTAGAACAAAGTCATAGCATAGTCTATGTCACTATATCATATCAGGCAGTAACTTAGACAGGATCAAGCATGTGCAACCCACTAGTTCAAGTTTTTAGGATGAGACATTTTTAGCTGCTAAACTCAAACCTTAGAGAAAGCTCTATTATAAAGCAGGTACAGGAAAACTACAAGACAGAGCAACTATTCATTATCTCAACAATGGTTGAACTTAATATTTTTACAACACATATATATAGAGTGGAATAAATATTTTAGGTCTTTTAAGCATTTTTAGAGATTTTTTTGAATGCATGATTGCAGAAATGTAAACATGCTAAAAAGAAAATAAAATTGCTTAGAAATAAATATGCAATGCAGGTACCTTTGCGGGGGTCCTCCCCCAAGCTAGCTCATTGCGGTGGTGGTGGTGCATGATACCCTATGAAGTCCCAGAAACCTTGCTACATGTGGAACTAATGCTGAAACTGTGCATCTATATGTTGTTGCCATTGGTCCGTCTGCTGCACATGGGTGTTGAGAGTATCTTGTATCTTATTTGTTTGGATCTGCATTTGTCCCAGGCATGTATTGATAGCCTCCAACTCTGGGTTCCTTCGTGGTGGGACTGGTTGTGGCATGTCCCAATCATCCAAATCTGCTTCAGGCCATGCTTGTGCTGTTGGTGGGGGTGGAGCTGGATTCCACCCCGGAGCATCGTTGGGATCTGGCTGTGCATCGTACCACCCTGGATAAAACATCAGTTGGGCAGGTTCCCCATGGTACTCAGGCTGTGCACTCGTGCCTTCCCCAGCTGTGGTCCTGCTTGTACGCCTGTCAGCTTTTTTTCTACGGATGTCCTCCTTTGTCTTGAGGTCAAAGGTTAGTGCACCTGATTATATAAATGAAGATCCGAGTTAGGTAACTGAATCTTATTTACATAACTGGGAAATATTGCATATAAAATACCATCCTTTGAGATCAAGTGATGCCCATGTATCATAAAACCCTTATTTACAATGATGCGAGGAATAGGTCTGGGTCAATCTGTTCATACTCTAAGGCACCAACAGCATTTGCAATACGAGTGATGAGTGATGTGCAGGCAACAGCAGAAGTTTTTCGAATAGTTCCTATCCAATCCTGAACCATTTCTCTAATAGGAGCCACTTTTATTTTCTTAACAACAACATAGAGTAGTTTCATTTTAGGTAGGTTTACTACTCTAATGGCATGGGTAGGAAACAGAGTCATACCAATCCACCGATGCATAAATTTTAGGGAAGAATGTTGAATTTTAGTGTGCAGAGCTTTAAAACGATCAATTTAAACCATCCCAGAAATTTCTTCCCAAAATCTATGGCGATCAAAATCAGGTAGGGCATAGTCAAGATTAATGTGGCAATCATGGTGAAACCCTATATGCCTACACAGATCCCTCCAAGAAATATTGTATTCTTCCCCAAATAAACAGAAATAAATTCCGTCCTCAGTGTCAAGTAGGGTGCAAAGAAATGGATCGTAAGTAAGCGAGAACCTGCTTCATTCATGGGGTCGATGTAATCCCACCCCATAGCCTTCCACATGGCCTCAAGTTCGGTGTTCATACCTGTGTCTTGGAGGAGTTGATCGTCGCACATGGGAGCGTGGATGAAGACTCGTTTCTTGAGGTGGAGGTATGCTTGCACCTCTCTTTTGTCCCTCAAGTCGATGTACGGCTTGTCAGCGGGGTCGATCATCGGTTCTTCATTGACCTCCTCCTCGCCTTGCTCCTTGGCTTCTTTCGGCTCCTCGGGAGCCTGAATGCAGAAGCTTGAGCTTGCCTCGGGGTCTCTCATTCGCCTCCTCGATGATCTCCTCAGGGACCTTCCGGTGTTCCTAAAATGATCCATGGTGGAGACACGAAAACAACACGAGAGGTTCCTTCTTGGGTGTGAGAGGGTTAGTGAAAAGTATAGAACTTTCACACCCGAGAGCTACCTTGAGCTAGAGTTTGTACAAAGGTTGCAAAATATTGTTGGAAGTGAAGAATTGTGAAGTGTGAGAGAGTGAGAGTGTCAAAGTGACAAATGGGAGTGGGGTGCTGCTCCACCCCGGCTCTACCTGCTATTTACAATGAAAAACGGAGCATGGGGAGGCAGGGTGCAACGGCTAGGAGCCATTGGCTCTGGCCAGTCACCAGAGGTGGTAGTGGCGCGCCGGCCGGCGCAGATGGGCCGGCCGGCCCCCTGCTGGTCCCGCTGCTGCTCAGCTTTTGCAGGCAGCCCACAACGGTCACTTTGAACTTGTGACCGTTGTGGTTTTTCCCAGATGCGACTTTTATCTCTCAATTTTAATTTTCCAACAATATTTTAATGAATAAAATATTTCTAAGAATTATTTAAAAATTAGTTTCTATAACTAGAGATTTTATTCTTTCTTTTGAGGTAATTTTCGTAATTTCTGAATGACAATGTTTTTATGGTTTTATTTTGCTAAAGAAAATTTTCAAATGCAAAGCATGAATGACTATATAATTAATATATAGAAAAATGTTTCCTTTTTTAAGTTAAAGAAAACTTACTGGTTTACCTATCGGTCAGGGCTCACCTTTATAGTCCGTTGAGCGAGACTTTTCTCCCTGTCATTCTTTGCTTGATGAAGGTGCATCTCCCCCGGGAGAATTGGGTGCAGACATCGCCGCTTTCACTTGCCATACCTGTTTGTTAGTTACAGGTGGCCCTGGCTTCTTTTTGGGTTGGTCATTAACTCATTATCATTAGCATTTTGAGCATAACCATTTAAGGGTAGTGTTATAGATTTTCTTTTAAAAGTAAGAATGATTTTTCCTTCCCTGTATAAATTGTAGCTTTTGTTGTATTTAGAAATGGCCGCCCTAGAATGAGTGGAGTAGCAATGCTGTCGCCCATGTCTAGGATGATGAAGTCTATAGGGATGAATTCATTTTTTACCCTTACCATGACATCCTCGGCTAACCCCTCAGTTTGCCTAGTTGATTGGTTCGCCATCTGCAAACAAAAAGTTATAGGGGACAAAGGTCCTCCTAAAATTCGGTCATACGTTACCTTGGACATCACATTGATGCTTGCCCCAAGGTCGCAGTAGGCGTTGTCGATCGTATGTGGACCGATGTCGATGGTGATTGTCGGGCGGCTAGGATCGCCCTTCTTGCTAAGACCAGTAGCAGCAATCGCACAAGGTTTACCAAGCCTTGTGGATATCATATTAACAGATTTAAGTGAGACTTCAGGTTGCCCCGGGATCCTTCCTGAACTAGTATTTGTAGGAATAGTAGCTGCTATCTGAGATAATTGAGTTTCTATCATTTTGTTAAAGCTTAGTTGGTTCTTAACAGCAGATGATAATCCTTCTATTTTGACATTTATATTTTCAAGGATTTTAACATTGTTCATAATCTTTTTAGTAAGATTTTCGTTGATTTTAGCTTGGCCTAACACCAGATCCTTTAGTGAAGGTTGATTCGAATTATAATTGGAGTGGTAGTTCGAATTACCTTGGAATGGTGGACGAGGTTGGTTGTTCCAGCCATTGCTTCCTCCTTATTATTGGTGAAACCCGTTGTTGATGTAGGCTGCGTCTTCGCGGGTTTCAGGGCAATCGTTCCCCGAATGGCCAACATTGCCATAGACCTCACGTCATGCGCGAGTCCATAGCGTTGACGGTGCTAGATGTATCTTCTGGGGCACGCTCATCAAACTTCTTCAGGAGTAAGTCTATTTTTGCGGCAAGCATATTTGTCTCCTTCACGGTGTGCATGCCTTTTTGTGCTTTAGCGGGGGGTCCTCTCTTCCCCCAAGCTTGGTTTCTACCATCTTGTTCATTAACGCCGTAGCGTTCTCAACAGTGAGTGATAGAAAGGCGCCACCAGCAGCGGTGTCAAGGTGCCCCTTCGACATGGGTGTTAATCCATTGTAGAAGTTTTGGAGCACCAGCCAATCTTCCATCCCGTGGTGGGGGCATGCTTGTATATATTCTTGTAGCCTCTCCCATGCCTCTAGAATGGGTTCCATTGTAGTCTGCTGGAAATTAGTAATTCTTTCCCTCAGGGCATTGGTTTTGCCCATGGGTAAGAACTTAGCGAGGAACGCCATAGAGCATTTGCTCCAAGTGTTAATAGCTTCCTTGTCCTTGTAAAACCACTACTTCTCCTACCCCACAAGGGAGAAGGGAAACAGACGGAGCCTGATAGCATCTTGTGTGATGTCTTTGATGGCGATTGTGTCGCACATCTCAAGGAAGTTTTGAAGGTGGGTGTTTGCATCCTCGCTAGGTAGTCCACAAAATGTACTTGCCTACACCATAGTGGTCAGCCCGGTCCTAAGTTCAAAGTTACTGTCCCCAACATTGATAACGGGCCCGGTGGGCACGTTAACAATAGCGGGAATGGAGAACTCGCGGAGTGACTTTTGGGCCATGTCGTTTGGTTCAGATGATGCGGCAGCGACTGGTTGGTTTGTCGGTGGAGTGGCAGAAGAAGAAGCGGTACGAGACCGACTCTTCCTTAGGAGTGCCTCCGGATTTGAGTTAAAATTTTTTGGCAGGGAGAAACCAGTCATACACTATCCTGTTTTCATCCACAACAGAAGAAAACATACAAGTTAGCCTGCATAGACAAGGGCCGTATCCTAATGATGTCAATTATGTTTTGTTTTGAGTTCTTATGCTAATTTCATTTGTACCATTGCCTTCCCTGGCAACGGCGCCAGAAATGCTTGTTGGCATTTCTTAACACAATCACCAAAAGATAAGTATGAAACCCATCCCTGGCGACTATGCCAGAAATGCCTTGTTGGCATTCCTTAGCGTCGCTACTAAGTTTGGCGGTTAAAGTCCAGTTCTTAGCAATGGCTCCAGAAATGCTTGTTGGCAGACCTTAGCATCGAAACTAGAATTAGATATCTAGCAATGATGTAAGTATTGCCATGGTGATAGATCACATCCTATTAGAGATATTATCCGCAAGCACATGGATCTATCATTGTAGCATTTCACCCGAAGTCTTTTAGGGTATCGTTATTTATATTTCCCAAAAGAAGGCATGGTACAAATGTGTTTAGCATATAAGTAATTGACTTCATATCATCGAATTATGGCCCAATGCTATGCAGGTGTAAGATAATATGGTTTATAGATAGTGGACACACATAGAGCAACCTCAAGGATAAAGGTAAAATAAAGAATAAACGAACAATCCTAAGTGGAGCAGTATACAACTTATACATTTGCAAAGAATAGTAAATGTCATATGATTTATAGGTTAATGGACTACTCTAGGTCAAGGATGATAGGGAGAATCCCGGCAGCTAATCTGTCAGCTGATGGGGACCTTTAGACTCCTTCACAACATATGGACGTGGGGGATTACAAGGGACGGACAGGACTAGGTCACTCCCTGCCACCTACCCCTCAACCATGGTATGCCGTCATAACTAAAGGCCCCCTCGTATCTAGGCACCATGCCCGCATACTAAGGAACTACCTATGTCCCCCACCCTACGGATGGACGAGCTAGAACATAGGCAAGCCTAAAGGAATGACGAGCCATCACCCTATCTCTATCATAATCTCTAAGTATGTAAGCCATATGAACAATGAAGAACAAGTATGAGCAAGATGAAATAATCTCATATAAACTATGGTCTAGTTCATACTCATCAAATATTCTATGCTCAAGACTATACTCTAGTTCATATGCAAGAATGTAATAAGAAGTAAGAGGCATAAGCAAAGAAGAACTCTTTATAGTGTATTACCAAAGGTGTAGCACTTCTTCCTAGGAGACAAGCTCTCCAAGTAGCTTTGCCTTGCTCCACTACTAATCTAGCTAGCTACTTCTAAGGAGGAGGTAGAGAGAGTGAGGTAGAGAGATCCAAATGAGTGTGTGTAGGGGGGTGCCTCTCCTCTCCTCTTATAGCAGGTGGAAGGCGGTGCAGGGGCATTCTGGACAAAAACATGTGCACACCGCCCTCCTTTGCCATCAATGTGCCGACATGCCAAGGCGGTGGCCGAACCGCCTCTAGAGGGGGCCGGCCGGTGCACTTGGGCTGGCCGGCACGCCCCCGAGGCCGTTCGGCCTGAGCCTTGGCAGGTGGGCTTGGTTCTAGGCCCTGATCGATGTGTCATCACGGTTTTGGCCCAAAACTGCTCCGGTTGGGTTGGCTTCCCTTGATATGGCAGATACGTCTTCCAGAAAAGCACCTTTTTGGTGTGGATATTCCCTGTACTTCATGTATTTCCTGCATAGTGATAATTCTTCGAGTACAAGTGGAATTCCATCAGTAGTAAAGGTATATGTGTGTATAAATGTATAATTCACCCCTTTTTGGTTCTATATTGGTGGTATAAATTCATCATTAAGGACCGCGAACATAGATCGCGGGTGTGACAGCCCCGTTGAGTCCTTTGTAGTCCACTCCCCGAATGTAGGCCAAGTAGGACCCGGTTTCAAGGCTCGGTTTAGCTCTATTCCTGACCTGCCTTAGAAATGTCCCTTGTGTGTAGATAAAGTAGTTTAACAATGATTGCTAGTCGTAATTGCACTAATCACTATACTCTATAACTTATAATTAGAATAACCTAGGGATTATCTTCTACTCTCTTTTTCTAATCAGACGCTAGTGGTATAGAATAGGAAATGCTCTAGAGATTATCATAGACTAGACTTTTATCTAATTATATCATTACCTTATCTTGAGAATTGATCCCTGTTATAAGTAGAGATATTCATCTAGCGGCACTCTTATCACATGTGTATTAGAAGCCTATATTCCTGTTTACTCTTAGATCCTTCCTAGTGGTAAAATTATAAATAACGATACCTGGAACTTTCCTGCGTGAAATGCTACAACTGGGTTTATTTTATCTGTGCGCTTGTGGATAACCTTTAATATATTTTGGGGCTAAGATATTTAAACCAACACTTCTGGCGCCGTGTTAGGAATGACAACATAGCTTAAGCGACGCTAAGAGATGTCAACAGGCATTTTTGGCGTCGTTGTCGGGGAAGGATAGAGTTACCTAGAATAGAAAACTTGAAAACCTAGGAATCTTTTACACCATGTGATAATAGAGACACACTGTTGATCCTTTACTCAAACAGGCTCACCCTGGCTTTGCCAAGCTTTGTCTATTTATATATTTATGCAGAGTGATGTATGAAGCCTGGCCTTCCTTCAAACTTCATTGACTCCAACTTCTGATTCGGAAGACCAGCGCTTAAGAAGAAGCTTAACACCAATGTTCGAAGAGATGGCTGACAAGACTCTCCGACAATTCTCTGCTCCAACCACTGCCAATATAAGGACTGGACCCAAAGTCGACGTAGGAGATAATGGATTCGAGCTCAAGCCAGCTTTGATCAACATGGTCCATGACATGCGAGTGCTCATCTCCAACACTTCATGGAGATTTGCAGTACTTTCACCATCAAGGGAGTGTCCAAGGATGCCATACTACTCCGCCTTTACCCATTTTCACTCTTGGGAAGGGCGAAGCAGTGGTTCTACGCCAACAAAGATCACAACACTACATGGGCAATTTGCTCCACCGCCTTTCTAGCAAAGTTCTTCCTAGTGGGAAAGACCAACTCGCTACGCGCAAAGATCTCAACTTTTCAGCAGCAGTATGATGAATCTGTCCCTGAGGCATGGGAATGCTTTCAAGATTACATATCAGAATGCCCTCACCATGGTATGGAGAATTGGCTACTCTTGCAGACTTTTTGTCATGGGCTCACTACAAGTGCCCATGAGAACATTGATGCAGCTGCTAGAGGATCATTCTTGACACTCAGGATTCGTGAGGCAACCACTCTCATTGAGAAGAAGATTGTTTCCAACCAAGGATGGAACGAAGAACGCACTCAACCACGCAAGAGGGGAGGAGGAATGCATCAACTCAAAGAGCTGGATATGCTCTCTACTAAAATGGACATACTTATGAAGAAGCTTGATGAGCAAGACAATGAGAAGAAAGAAGTCATGCACATCCACGACGCCTACATCACCTGTGAAGAGTGTAGAGGCACTGGCCACTTAGGAAGCAACTGCCCTGAAGTTCAAGAAGACGTGAACTACATCAACAACAACACCGCCAATTATCGTCCTCAACAAAATCAAGGATGGAATCAGCAACAAAGGCCCAATTACTCAGGTAACTACCAAGGTAATTATCAAGGTAATAATTTTAATAATTTTAATCAGCCACCCTTGAGAGAGATGATAAATAATCAAAACAAAGTTATTGATAACTTGACTAGAAAGTTAGCTTCTAATGATAAAATTTTTGAAAACATTAATAACAGAATGGATAGCTTTACTTCTGTAGTCAAGAATCAACTTAGCTTTAATAAGATGATAGAATCACAATTATCTCAGTTAGCAGCATCAGTTCCTACGGCGGAAAAAGGTAAGATTCTAGAGAAACCGGAAGATTTAGAAACTGTGAATCTTGTAGACATTTTCAATGCAGGACACTTCTACACTGCACCACCAAGGGCATGGGTGGACCGCACTGTGCCGGTGAAGAAAGGAGACCTAGGGAGACCTGTCATCCCGATCACCATCGGCCTTCATACTTTTGAAGAAGCTGTCTGTTGGGGGAAGGCAGCAAGTTGCTGACCCTACCCCGCGTCCCACATCGACACACTTCCTAGGGCGAATGAGCCTCGCCTTTGTGAGGTCCTTTCGGCCCGCCAATGGTCCGCTAAATCAGTGCCTCAGGCGCAGACGCACTGCGGCTGGACCCCCTTCGCCTCGTCGAGGCAGTTTCGCCTGGTCAAAACTGCTTCGTTCTGGCGAAGCCTGCGACACCCAAATACCCCGCCAGGGTGGTTTCGACTGGGCGAACGCCCTCCGCGTGGCCGAAGCAGCTTCGCTCGGTCGAAGGAAGTTTCGTTGATAGGAGTTGGTCTCATCAGCGGAGGACTCCGTCGATGGTTCTCCTGGGCGAACGGGGTTCGGTTGCTTTCACATTTATTCCTATACAGGTACTGGAGGAGAGTCAAACCGATGGAGATCCGGCAATTGCCAGACATGAGCACATGATGATGTCTACTGTTGGTGGTTGGGCAGACCACCCTTCGTGCTGGCATATAGACTGTACAGCCTTGGCAGATTCAAGGGATATACTTAGGATATGAGAGGGAACCCTAAGGGTAGTTTTGTCATGTAAAGACCTACGGGCCTGTATAAATATCCCTCTCTGTGGGTTGTAACAGAGGAGGAGGAATGAGAATTAATTCCAAGTTCTGTTCTCATTACCTTCCATTTGAGTACTCTACTCAGTTGTGTCTTTTGGTCTTGACCTCGGGTACCATGGTCCTGGGTCGAAACAACAGTGGCGCCGTCTGTGGTTGTTGACCGAAAGATATGGCCCCATGAAAGCAACTTGCCAAGACATCCAGCATGGTGGAGGCAACACTGCAACCCATCCAGGCTGGGATGGCGAGTATCGAAGCAGCATCGGCAGCCCAGGAAGCCGAAGCGGCGGCAGGAGCGACCGCATCAGGGCCAGAAGGCAGTGTTCATCAGGGCGACGAAGGTCCTCCAGGGGGTCAGCCTAGCCAAAGGCGGGATGACCAGCAGCCAAACCCAGAAGACGGTGCACGTGACGAAGAAGAACCAGATCAGTGCAACAAAGCTCTAATTCAACATGGTGTTCTCCTTAAAGCACTCAGCGACCATGAAGCAGAGATTAGAGCGCTGCAGGCATAGAAAGGGCAGCTTATGCAACAAATTGCAGCAAGAAATAGGATGGCAGCTGCGAGGCAAGCCATCAGACAAGCCGAAGAATAAAGGCGAAGACTCGAGCAAGAAATCAACGTGCTGTGAGGGCATCCAGAACCACCTGGTGGTGTGATCATTCTGGATGACGCTGTGCATGAGCCAGAGGATGGACCCATCGACCTCACTTCACCATTTTTGCTGGAGCTGCAGCGGCACCCCTGGCCCATCGATTACAAACCAAAGGTACCATCATTCAATGGAAAGGTAAACCCCGCCAAGTTCCTCGCAAGTTATGAGGCGTCAGTGCATTCGGCCAGCGGAGACTCTACGGCCCTCACCAAATCTCTGATACTGGCAGTCAAAGACATAGCCCATGAATGGTACATGTCGCTGAAGCCATTGTCCATCAGATCGTGGCAGCAGGCAAAGGATCAGCTACTTTCCACTTTTCAAGTTTTTCAAATCACCAAGAAAAAAGCTCGGGACCACCTGAAGCTACAGCAGCCCGATGATGAACCGCTTTTGAAGTACCTAGATAGAGCAATCCAGATGCGCGTTCAGATGCCAAAGGTACCAGATGAAATGATAATCGCTGTAGTGATCGAAGGCCTCAGACTCGGTCCGTGCGCCGAACAGTTGTCCAGAGAAGAACCGGATACAATTAAAGAGCTTTTCGACGAAATGAGAAAGTTCGCCAAGTCAGAGGGAGACCTCACGCAACGCAAGGCCTCACGCCATCACAGTAGGGATACTCAAAATACCAACCTCATCATAGCTCAGTGAATAATTTTCAGGAAACAACCGATCAGTTGCAACAGTTTTAAGGACAACAGAATACACGGTCGAATCAGCAGTCCAGAGACAACAGTCCGGCAGAGGAGGCCGAGCGGGTCACGGAGGAAGAGGCAGGGGCTGAGGCAGAACCCAAAAAGTGTTGTACTACTTTATCTATGGTGAGAACGCTGGTCATATCTCTCGAGAGTGCAAGTACGGATAAAAGGCGAAGGAGCAGAAGCAAAAAGATGAATCAGTAAAGCCGAGTGAACCGCCAAAGCACATATTCCATAGCACAAGCTATGCCGCGGCAGCCGTCCCATCTGCACCTTGTCAGCATTTCAATCATGAGGCCCACAACTACGGTTACGCCTATCACAAATACCAGAACCCGTACGAGTGGCAGAGCGCACCGTCCAATCATTATCCTCAGCCGCATCAACATCAGAGACAGCCCGCAGTGATCGCAGCTTCCTCACACTCGAACGCCGAGCAACCCTAGCCTTCACATCAGGTTCAATACGTCACGCAAGGGCAACCGAAGCAGGAGACCTCGCAAGAAATTCAGATAGTCAACACAGCCGCGCCAACCAATGGCCACATCTATGCAATAACCGGCGGCTCAAACCTGGAGCATGAAAGTAAGAGAGCAAAAAAAGATAATCAAAGGAGAGTCCTAACTATCGCACCAAAAGTACCGTTGAACAGGCTCGCTTGGGCACTGGTCCCCATAACTTTCAACGAAAGCGATTTCCAAGTTAGAGATTACTCGCATTTCAACGCTTTTGTAGCAACAGTCAATGTCGCTGGCTACACCTGGCACAATGTGCTCATCGACAACGGTAGTTTGGCTGACGTACTATTCACCAAGGCATTCGATTGCATGAACTTCGACCGCCGTTCACTAGAACCGGCAACCAATGCATTGTTCGGTTTCGGCGGCCAGAGAATCGAAGCGCTTGGGAAAAAGAGAATCACGGTGTCATTCCATGAGGACGAAAAGGTTAGGAGTGAAGAGATACTCTTCGATATCATCAACATGGAGTACCCATATACAGCCATATTCGGTAGAGGAATTATAAATAAGTTTGATGCAGTTATCAGACAGAGTTATTTGTGCATGAAGATGCCCTCGCCATTTGGAGTAATCACAGTACATGGAGATTAGGAATCCGCTAGAAGAATAAAAGGTAAGCCAATTCCCGGCTACAGCATGGTCAATGAAGTCAGCAAGAAGCCAGGTAGCGAAATCAGCAATAAGTCTAGCAATGATGACAAGGCCGAACCCCGTGAAAGGTAAGAGAAAAAAGTCGAACCCGGTGAAGCAACCGAAAGGGTGGCCCTATGGCCTTCTTGCAGTGACAAAATGGTCCTCGTCGGCCAGGATCTGACCGATGACGAAAGGGAGAACCTCATTAGGTTCCTCTGCGAGAACGAGGATGTCTTCGCTTGGTCAACTAAAGACCTACAGGGAGTAGACCGCGAACTCGCTAGCACTGTCTAAATGTCGACAAGGCAGCGAAGCCTCAAAAGCAAAAGCTAAGGAAAATGTTAGATGAAAGAGCCACGGGGGTCATTAGACAAGTTCAGTACCTAGATTGGCTGGCAAATGTAGTCATGTTCAAAAAGAAAAACAGAAGCTGGAGAATGTGTGTTGATTTCACAGACCTGAACAAGCACTGCCCGAAGGACCCCTACCCCCTACCGAGAATAGACAAGCTAGTCAACATCGCCGCAGGCTGCGAAATGATGAGTCTACTAGACTGTTTCTTCGGGTACCACCAGATATGGCTAAACAAAGCAGATGAAGAAAAAACTAGTTTGATCACACCAGGCGGAACATTCTGCTACAGGAGGATGCCGGAAGGGCTGAGGAACATAGGACCAACCTTCTCCAGAATGACGGACAAGGTGTTTTGCGACCAAAAGAAAAACAAAAACATAGTGGCTTACGTCAATGACATCGTTGTCAAGAGCGACGCCAAGGCAACACGTATCGACGATCTGAAGGAAACCTTCGACAACTTGAGGAAAAGTGGCCTCAAGCTTAATCCAGTGAAATGCATATACGGCATCACGAAAGGCAAGTTGCTGGGGTGCCTGGCATCTGCATAGAAGCCAATCCGGACAAGATTGCAGCCATCACAAACATGTCACCACCCGCGACAAAGAAGCAGGCACAAAAACTAACAAGAAGACTCGTGGCGCTGGGAAGGTTCATCTCGCGTTTGGCGGAGCGAGGAATGCCATTTTTCAGAATATTGCGAAACGCTGAAAAGTTCGAATGGGGATCGCAGCAGTAGCAGGCTTTCGAGGATCTAAAATCATACCTCACCAATCTCACCACATTGTCGAAGCCTTCGCCTAACGCAATGTTGCTCTTATATTTAACAGCTTCGCCGGTGGCAGTAAGCGCAGTCCTCATGGAGGAAAGAGAAAGCGAAGGCAAAATGAAGCAGTTCCCAATCTATTTCGTATCTAAGGCTCTGTCGGGAGAAAAGCTAAATTACTCCGAGCTAGAAAAGATAGCTTACACGGTGGTAATGGCTTCACAAAAATTAAAGCACTACTTCCAGGCCCACAAAATCAAGGTTCTGTCAGCTCAGCCACTAGAGGCAATATTCAGAAATAGTGAGTCATTTGGCCGAATAAGCAAATGGGCCACGGAGCTAAATGAATACACGGTCGACTTTCAGCACAGGTTCACAATCAAGTCCTAGGTCATAGCAGACTTTATCGCAGATTGGACCCCAGCAGCAGACAGTGTTTGCCTAAACGGCATTAAATGGTAAACAGTGGCAAACTGTTTTGTTTAGGGGTTATTCGGAAATTAAACGGTTGACCGTTTAAACGGTCAAAAAACGGATGTAAACGGCCTAAACGGTCTAAACGGAACGGAGGTAAATGGTATTAAACGGGCTAAACGGCTATTTAAACGGCTGTCTAGGCGAACACAGTGCAAAAATAGTTAAGTTTTACATGCATAAATATCTATACATAAAGTT
>DXKC01005341.1:0-15626 GCA_031170775.1 Cymbopogon citratus
CTAGCAACGCCTTCTGGTCGGGACCCATGTCGCCGTGAGCTACCTTGAGTCGGGTGTAGTGGTGGTGGTGGTGGTTGAGATCCAGATCGGCGCAACTTGCCACAAATCGCGATCCCTGGAGTGGAATTACGGAATCCCCAAATCGAACTAGAGGAAGCGCGATTCGGATTAGACCAACTAGATCCGCTGGGATGCAAGCGATCGATGGGTAACAGAGCGCAGCGCGACGGAATTGGTGCGGAGAATCGGTGTCTCTGATACCACTTGTGAGGAACGGAGTTGGGGATCGGAAGAACAGAGGAAGGAAGGAGAAGCAAGCACGAGGAAGGGGTGGATCGATCCGGCTGAGTTCCGGATGTTTAGAAGTGTTTACATATTCATCGATGCCCCTTCTAGAGCACGGCACGAGCCTTTAATACAGAGGCTCTGCCTCGTCTCGCGCACGTAGGCGCACTTAGGAAATCCACTCCTTGCCAACGTAGCGTGCGTTCACCTTCTTGGGCCTATTTCCATTGGGCCGCTTGCTGGGGCCGGTGCCTGTCTTGGTGGCTGGCCCGGACACAGCTCCTTGGTCTGTAGTCGGCGTCGAGCTGCTGACGCGTTGGTCCATTGAAGGTGTTGGCTGAGGCAGGTTAATTTTTACATAGGTTGGCCAAACAATTACAAAAAGCCTACTGATTTATCCACAATCCATAAAAGGGTGAACACTTGGTGTCTGGGGTGCACTCACTTGAATTCAAGAAGAGGACCGCAGAACCGTGATGAAACAAAATCTGAAGAACTGACAGCATTTATGTAGGTTCTCTTACTACATATATAGTGTTGCATTAGCTTCAAAATAAGAATGTTTGGCAGACAAGATTAAATTTTGATTATACAGTCATGATTCAGCAGATAAATCTGATTATGTTTTTCTACAGATCAATCCACTGTTAACAGATTAGCAAGTCATTTAATGGAGTAAAAAGATAATGGTGATATTTTGATATGACAACTGAATAGTCACTTTACATATAATCAGTTATCTTTTTGTTTTAAAGTGCACGAGCTATACGTAACAAGTAATTTTTTTTTTTAAAAAAAAGGGCTATACATAACAAGTAGCAACTTTAAGACACAGAAGTGGTAAAGATGCCTCAAACAGACATAAACACTGAAAAAACATTACCTTGTGATGGCATCCTCACTCAAGTAAGAGGAGAATTCGCTAGGGATGAAGCGATGACCATAGAAATAGTATCTGGGGCTCCGTTTAGGGGGATATCCATCTTCTTCTTCCTCTTCACTGATATAAAGGGCTCTCGACAGCAGCTTCTTGTTCTTCTTCATATCGACATCAATCATCCAGAAAAGGTGACGGTCCTTGTCCTCGAGCAGGAAGCAGATGACATCTGGATCAACCAAGCTGACCAAAGGAAAACTTGGGTCTACCCGCCGTGGAAGGCCAGCAGCACCGCCAAGAAGACGGAAGAACCGCTCTGCATCCATGGTTGTGTTGAGATCCATTGTCCATGTGCCTTCATAGACGTCATCCAAAGTCCATCCTTTTATGACGAAAGGACATTTGGTAACAATACAGACCAGCTTAATGATGCCACCTTCAGTGATGCAGACGGAGCGCATCGGGTCAGGTTCACCTCTATCGATGTACCGGCGTTTACCCTTAGCCTTTTTAGGCATAGGGATGTAACGGAACCATTGCTGATGATGATCTTGGTTGCTATTGCTGCCGTCAGTGACGACATCAACGACCAACATGCCCTGGTAGTTGTCGACCCAGCACAAGCATCTACCAGCTGGCAAGACTGCATCAGTCATCCACAAGTAGGTGTTTATCTTCGTCTCAGGAGGGATGATCTGCTCCTTCTTAACACTCCATTCCATTGAAGATCCTGCAGGAGGTGGATTGTGCAGCAGGCAAAGCTCAAACTGATAAAGCTCAGAAAACCTGACTTGTGCCACCGTGAAGAACTTGCCTTCATCGTCGCCATGGCAGAGGATGCCGAGATCTCTTGGGAACATGATACGCTGTTGCTGCTGCCGACGAGGTTTACACAACTCATCAAACTCAGGATCATTATAACCGCCATCAAAGCAAGGTGGAAGAAGAATCAGCGACTGTGGCGGCAACGACGACGACGATGAGTAGACGAAGTAGTCGATGGGGAAGGAGTATTTGTCGCGCCACCACTCGGGATCCTCGAAGGGGACGGTGATCCGGAAGAGAATGGATCCGCGGTGGGCCGCGATGGCCTTGGGCTCCCGGAAGCTGATCTGCGGTCGGCCCGTTTGGTGGAGGTAGAGACGGGAGACTGCGGGTGGGTCCGCGATCCGGAGGGACGCGCGGATGGGGCGGCCGGCGCAGTCGAAGGCGAGGGCTGAGGTTGTGGCGTCGTTTTCGATGACTCCGTAGCGCCGTCTGCTGCTCCGGTGGACGGTGCGGTCCAGGATCAGCCACCTGGGCACGCGCGGCGTTGGCGGCGCTGATGAAGCCGAGGCTTCGGAGCCGGCGGCGCTAGTCGGAGAAGGAGATGGCTTCCTGGCGCCATTGCCGCGGGCGTGATTTCTGATCCTGGTGCCGTTCTCGGCTTGTTCCATGCCGCCGCAGCAGGGTTAGGATTAGGATGGTGATTGGCCGATTGGTGAAAGTCGATCTGGATGTCCATGGTGACTTGGTCAGTGGTCACTCGATCCACACCAGGCATGCAAAAGGTCAGTTTTTTTTTTTTTTACTCCATTCATTCCTTCAATTCATATCCTATTGTTTGTGCAGGAAAAGTCAAAACTCAAGCTGAACCAATTGTTTATTAGCACTGAATTGGGCCAACAAGTCTCTAAATCAATTACACGCTCAAATGATATTGGACTGGGGATTTTGTTTCTAGCATTTGGATTTCTCCTAAATTAACCACAAAAATTTGATACAAAAAAACTATGCCTCCGTCTACGAAATAAATTTTTCCCCTAAATACTTAATCTTAGCGACTAAAGGCTATGTGAGTACATCCTGATTTTTTCATACCACTGCCTATTATTCATATTTTTTTTAACATATGTTTCTTTGGCGAATTATGAACTCACCACCAATTATATCGTTCCACCTGTTTTTCATTAAGAGATTGTCTTTAATGAATGAAAGCAAATAATTATATGGGTTAAATATTCTCAACAGCAGAAGTGTCTGGACCTTTGGTATTTTCTTTTATAATATACAAATCAATTTCAAAATTTTCTTTGTTATTTCGACGTTGATGGAATTTTTTCTTTTTTTTCAACAGATGTGGGTTGCATGTGCATGTGTTTACTAATTTGTTTTATCAAAATTATTGAATGTTTCTTAAATTTGTAATTTGAATTTTTTTCCTCGAGTAGTCTGGGTTATGAAAATGAAATTATGATTCCAATTTTTTTTTTTTACAATTCAGTGTAAGATTATATTCTTTTGTTATGGGTTATGGATATCTAGAAAGTGAGGAAGTTGCCTAAGGTATTGAACCTCTTCACAGATAGTGCATATACAAAACTATTATTATATATACCTTGTCTTGTATATCAATCATAAATATAACTATATATAGTAGTACCTTATATTCTGTCTAGACCAACCATGCAAATCATATCACACAATTGACTGATCTGATCACATCATCTAGACCGGACATGTTCTACACGAACAGATTCAGAAGCTGCACGGAGGAGGAAGCAGAAGTGGGCCTTCCATGAACGATGATCTGCGTAAAGTCCACATCACCAGAACCCACGCCGTCAGCCCGGCCCAGACGGTGCCTCCTCATGTGGCCACCAAGCGCCTGGCCCGTGGAGAAACCCAGCCCACACGCCGCGCACGCGTGGACCAGCTTCACCGCCTTTGAGCGCGGCTGCTTCTTGGTCATCGCCGGCCGCCTGAGATGGCTGGTCCGGTGGCCTCCCAGCGCCTGGAACGTCGGGAACTGCCGCCCACACGTCTGGCACTCGAACATGTCGTCCCGGCGGCGGCGGCGGCGACGGCGGTGCTTATGAAATGGTGGCGCCGCCACCGTGTCGGTAGCTTGAGCTTGACTACCGGCCTGCTGGTGGATACTGCTGCTGCAGGTGGAAGATGACTTGCAGCAAGACAGGGAGAGAAGGACGTCGCATGCTGCTCGTCGTCGTTGCTCCTGTTCTTCTTCTTCATCGGTGCCGTTGTCAACTTCTCTGTAAGGAGGGTCGTAGCTACGATTGTTGTCTCCCATGGCCATGCTGATGGTGGTGTCTTGCTCATCTCTGCCACGCTTCATCCCTGCTGTTCACAGAAGAAGTAGTGCATATGCGCTGGGGATATATGTATGGCATGGACTGAAGCTGCATGAATGGGCTATATATATAGCCGCGCCACCAGCTAGCTAGCCGGGCACAGTTGCTTCTAGTGTTCTTTCTTCTGTGCGGGATGGAAACCGGACAAGGAAAAAAAATGAAAAGAGATGATGGATCATCGGAATCTTGCATGGAGACTTGGGGAGAGGATATGTTCGAATTCTGTTTAGACTGGACAATGAGATGATGACGTACGCATGCACATGATCGATCATTATTCATTGACGCGGTGCATTTGCATGCCGTGTCGTGTCCACGACTCCACGTAGGTGTAGTACGTACGTGTCCGGAACCACTACACTAGTATGTAGTTTACTTCTCAGCAGCGGCAAACAAGAGAGACGAGCTAACAACAACGTCTTTGTCGGTTTAATTTCTTTTCGTTATTTTATTTATTTCCCCTGCTTATTGAATTACGTACACTCCGCGTTAAGGTACTTCAGATGATATATATACTACTGTGCCTTGCTAGGCAAGGAATAATCCTGCAGCTTTATTAGTACTAAAGTGGCAACCTTAGTGACCAGGATAAAATGAAACCTGCACTTGCTTTCCTATGCACATCATCAGTACTGTTACCTGAGAACTGACAGGAACCCGCTGGAGTAATTTGTCGCACGACTAACGTCTATGACTTAGTGCACGACGACTACGACTTCTTTTGCCCGACTAGATGTAATTTATCAGGACATGGACCTGTCTTGTTATAACCACCCTTAAGTCGACTGACTGTTATATACACTACACCATAACCTTTAATTAGCGACTGACCACAGTGGCTAAAGTTTTTAATTAGCATTGGACGGTGAGTCGCTAAAGCTTCGCGAAGGACGGTCGGTCGCTAAAAACGAATACGGCGATGGAGGTCCACTGCTATAGCTTTTCTACTTTAACGTTGGATGGTCAGTCGCTATACATTGTAAACAACATCAGATGGTCGGTCGTTATAGAAATTTTGCAATGGCGTGTTCAATTTGGGCCAAAATGTTATGTTGGTCCACTTAATTTGGGCCCTTTTCGTAATTGTTTTGGCCCAAAATGACCTAAACCTAAGCCACATCTCCAACAGGCCTTCACACGCACGCCTCTCTCTATCTCATCCTCACGCACGCGCCGCCGCCTCCACTCGCGCAGCTCGTGCCGCGCTGCGTTTTCCCGCCGGCCGGCCGTCCGCCCTCGCCGTCGGCCTGCTTTCCCCGCCGGCGTCAAGGGCGCCCTCGATGGCCAACCACATCCCACTTTTCCCCATCCCATATCCTTCGTCTCTACCACGTTGGGAGCTCCTCCCTCACAATGCCGCCACTGGCGACTTGCGCCTCACACCCTGACACCTCAACGGCCGCCCCCTCCCTGCTCCTCCCCTACAAGCCACTGCCTCCACCTTCGCCTCCCGCCGCCACCGGTGCGTTCCCCACAGGTCTTTGCCCAGATCCAGATCCAAATCAGCCTGCAAGTGGTAGGGTTGCTGTGGTGGCCCAAATCGAGCACGCAACCAAAGGCAACTGGGGCGTGGTGGCGCATGAGGATGAGCACGCAACCAGTGTCGGATGAGAGCGGGAGGTGCGTGCACCGGCAGAAGACATCTTCTGCGATGCACAGCCCAGGGCGGCAAACTGTGAAAGGTGACATGCTACTACTACCTGTAACATTGGACCAAGAATTGTGTTAGCATCATTGTTTTAGTATCGTTTGTTAGTATGGAAGTTTGTCTTTTCCTGGTATAAATTATTATTATCTGTGCAAGGCAGCTAGTCTCTGAATGTGCAACGTCATCTAGTTTCTTGATATAAAATATTATCTTTACAAGCTATTGTTATTATTGTTAATCGAAAATATCTATTAGGATTGCCAGCATTTTACAGGGCTCGTATACTAATACATACCATCTCTTATGATATACAAATCGATTTCAAAATTTTCTTTGTTATTTCCACGTTGATGGAAGTCTTCTTTTTTTCGACAGATGTGAGTTGCATGTGCATGTGCTTACTAATTTGTTTTATCAAAATTATTGAATGTTTCTTAAATTTGCAGTTTGAGTCTTTTCTCGAATATGCAAAATGTTCGCGCATCATTGTATTTAAGTAGGAGAAGAATTTTTACATGGCATGAAGGTAGGCCGGGGTGGATATGATTTTACAACAGAATTCCCCACCCCAAGCCTCCGACCTATGTAGTTTGGGTTATGAAATGAAATTATGATTCAATAATTCAATGTTCTGTTATGGGTTATGGATATCTTCATACAAGTGAGGAAGTTGCCTAAGGTATTGTACCTCTTCACATATAGTGTATATACCAAACTATATATTATTATTATTATTTTTTTGAACCTTGACTTGTATATCAATCACAAATATAACTATATATAGTAGTACCTTATATACTGTCTAGACCAACCATGCAAATCATATCATACAACTAACTGATCTGATCACATCATCTAGACCGGACATGTTCTACACGAAAAGATTCAGAAGCTGCACGGAGGAGGAAGCAGAAGTGGGCCTTCCATGAACGATGATCTGCGTAAAGTCCACATCACCAGAACCCACGCCGTCAGCCCGGCCCAGACGGTGCCTCCTCATGTGGACACCAAGCGCCTGGCCCGTGGAGAAGCCCAGCCCACACGCCGCGCACGCGTGGACCAGCTTCACCGCCTTTGACCGCGGCTGGCACCTTGGTTTAGATTGGGCAATACTTTCCCTGTGCATCGATGTTAAAAAATATCCCTGTGCATAATGGGCGTTATAATTTAGTCAATGTTGGATTAAACTTGATTAATATTTTTTGTTCAAAGTATATATTTAATTAATATTGGTATGAGAATTATATAATAAATATGGTCCCGTTGCAACGCACGGGCATTTTTGCTAGTATAGGACTGAAACACATTTGGAGTCAAAATAGAATCGGATTCGATATCACCTTTCACCAAATTTATATATGAGTTCGAATACAAATACAAATACAAAACGGATGTCTTAGATTTGGATTTTTATTCGGATATTTAATCAATTTAACTTGAAGTGCATATTACTAAATTTAAATTAAACATACATTCAGAAATTTACTACCAAGATCATCAATAACCAAAGTTAAGTATTATCAAAGTACACTTCTAATAATTCTAAAATCATAGTAAATTAAATTATAATATATAATATTTATATAAAATAATAGGCCAAATGAAAAACTCTAATAAGAAGTTGGGCAACAAGGAGTCATTTTGCATTATTTATTTTTTCATAATTTTACCAAATTTTACACACGTAGAGATGAAAGTATGTAGGTCTATAACAAACAGGCATGTCTTATAAAAACTAATATAGTTATCAATAGGTATTTTAATTTCAATTAGTTTGCCACTATTTATATAGTAATATTTATCGTGAAAGCATCCGTCACCTACAATAATTTTCAACATGAAACATAGATGTTTAAAATAAATTAGAAAATACTTAAGTTACTTTAATTTGTGTCATGTTAAATTAAGTAATCGTTATAGATACACTATTAAATAGTTTCAATGCATCACGAGTAATATCAAAACTAAATAATTAGGGGAAAAAAAAACTTTTGAAGCACATGGGCCTAATATAAACAACTACCACTCCAGGCCCAGGTAATGGGTTCTTGGGTGCACAGCTCTGATCGACCAGCGAGACCTAGTTTTCGAAGATTCTGCATCTTCATCTATTGCTGGATCCGCTACAGAGGCGTGCCTGACGTCGAAGCCATCACCACGCTCCTGACATATTTGTGCTACAAGTTTTAGTGGACATGACTGTCGAATAATTTAAATACAATTTTCATTTTCCATCCCGAAATATACGCTAGCAAAAGCAAACATTCTCATACAGGCCTCTGCCGTGTCATTCATCCATGAATAGGTGTTTATCTTCATGTCAAAGGGGATCTGCACTTTCTTGACACTTCATTCATAGCTATCAGAAAACAAGTATTGTGCCACCTTGACACGCCCTGCCACCTTGACACGCCTTTATCTCCATGACAGAGGATGCACATATCTTGCTCCAACGTGTTGCGCAGCCGCTGTTGCCAATGCAGCATCCAGTAAATCAATCCAATTGTGCTTCTTGTCCAATCTTCAGCATCACTCTATCCTCTTTTGTCTTCTGCATCTTTTGACTTAGGTCACGACTGCATGAAAAAAGCAGTCAATACTGCAATCAACATTCCTGACTTTACATGAGAATAGTAGAAAACTAAAACTGGTCGAGTTAGGGAGAAGAGAATCAATGTTGAACTTATTTATTAAAAAGTAATGCATATGCAACAATCAAACTCCTTAGGAGCACGACTATCTGTTTTTCGGTCTCATGGTCACTGGAGTTTTCTGACAAATTTTTTCTGACACAAGACATTCCTGATCCATAACTGCCAGCAGCAATGGTAAAACTTCAGTTATGGGAACCACCCTGTCCTTACTTAGTAATGATTTACTTACTTTTTTTTATGTCATCATAACTCATAAGGATAAAATTGAATCCTTGATGAGAAATGAAGTAGCTAAGAAGAAAGAATGTCTTTTTTTATCAAAGTATATGGCGATCAAGTTGGTTTCCTGATGAGAACACAAGGAGGCCTAGACAGTACATAGTATGCATTTTATTTGGGTAGGTTAAGTTGGTCTATTGAAGATGTTCCTCGGCAGAGGCAGGTTAGTTTTTTTTTATATATATATGGCTTGCTCTGTTTATAAAAAGCTTACGGACCGATTTAGTCACTCAGGATCAAAAAAATATAAGGGTGAACACTAATTAGCATCCTGAATTCTCTCACTTGAAAAGGCAGAACCTTGTTGAAACAAAATCTGAAGAACATACAGCATTTCTGTTGGTTCTCTCTCTGCATAGTATTGCATTGGCTTCAAAATAAGAGTGTTTGGCAAACCAAGTAACAGTTTGATGATACAATCATGACGTCTAGCAGACAAATCTGACTATGTTTCAACACGTCAACCCACTGTCGACAGATTAGATAGTCATTTAACTGAGGAAAAAGATCATGCTGATATTTTAATATGACAATTGACTAGTCACTTTACACATATTCACTTATCTTTATGTTTTAAAATCTACAGCTATATATAACTACAACATTAAGACAGAGAAGTGGTACAAATAAGATGCCACAACGGATGTAAACATAGAAACAGAATACAAAAACATTACCTTGTGATGGTATCCTCACTCAAGTAAGAGGAGAACTTGCTGGGGATGAAGGAATGGCCAAAGAAATCATTCCTGCGGCCCCATTTAGGTGGGTATCCATCTTCTTCCTCCTCTTCACTGACATATACTGCACTTGACTGCAACTTCTTGTTCCTCATGTTGACATCAATCATCCAGAAAAGGCCACGGTCCTTATCCTTCAGCAAGAAGCAGATAACATCTGGATCAACCAAGCTAACCAAAGGGAAACTTGGTTCTACCCGTGGAAGGCAACTGTGGCCAGTAGTTCCAAGAAGACTGAAGAACTCCTCTGCTCCCATGGTGGTGCTAAGATCCATTGCCCATCTGCCCTCATGGATGTCATCCAAAGTCCATGCTTTTATGGTGAAAGGAGGACATTTGGTAAGAATACATACCAGCTTAATGATGCCACCTTCAGTGACACCGACGGACCGCATCGGGTCAGGTTCGCCTGCGTCGATGTACAGACGGCGACACTTCAAAGCCATTTTAGGTAGAGGGATGAAACACAGATATTGCTGATGATCTGGTCTTCTGTTGATGTCAGTGAGGACATCAATGAGCAGCATGCCCTGGTAGTTGTCGACCCAGCACAAGCATCTGCCAACGGGCAAGACTGCATCAGTCATCCACGAGTATGTGCTTATCTTGGTGTCAGGAGGGATCTGCACCTTCTTAACACTCCATTCCATCAAAGATCCCGCAGGAGGTGGATTGTGCAGCAGGCATAGCTCAATCTCATATCGATCAGAAAACATGAGTTCTGCCACCGTGAACTCGCCTTGGTCGTCGCCATGGCAGAGAACCCATGTTTTAAATAGCGGGCTAAGCCTTTTAGCGGCGGTCTCTTTCGAAGGCTAAGAAAGGCTATAGCGGGCTAAATAGCGGGCTAAACTATTTAGCGACTGAGCAAAATATATGTTAAACATAGTGGATTCTACCTCTATATAAACAAAAAAGATGTACCATGTATTAAAAAAACCAATTAATAAGTGATAATCTTACAAGTATTATCATAAACACATAAGTTAAAAGTGGATCATCTTTGCATAAGTAGTTTGATAGCTATTTCATCTCCTCCCTATGCTTAGCGGGCTAAATGGGATGCTATTTAGCGGATTTAGCGGGCTAAATCAGGCTAATAGCGGCAAATAGCGTTTAGGGCTAAAAGCGGCTTAGCTTAGCCTTCAGTCTTCTAAAAGGCTATAGCGGGCTATAGCGATGGCTATAGCGGGCTATTTAGAACAGGGCAGAGAACACCCATATCTTCAGGCAACATGGCACGCTGTCGCTGCTGCCGATATGGTTTGCAGTACTCATCAAGCTGAGGGTTGGTGTGGCCGCCATCGAAACAGGGAGGTAACAAAGTCAGTAATCGCGGCGACGAGGACGAGGATGAGTAGACGAAGTAATCGATGGGGAAGGAGACGCTATCGTGCCACCACTCAGGATCTTCGAAAGGGACAGTCATCCTGAACAGAATGGAGTTGCAGTGGGCGGCGATGGCGGTGGGTTCATGGAAGCTGATCGCCGGCCTGCCGGTGGGCTGGAGGTAGAGACGGGAGATCGCCAGCGGGTCGGCGATCCGGAGGGAGGCGCGGATCGGGCGGCCGGCGCAGTCGACGGCGAGGGACGAGGCGGTGGCGTCATTTTCGACGACCCCGCCGCAGCGCCGCCTGCTGCTCCGGTGCACGATGCGGTCCAGGATCAGCCACCTGGGCACGCGCGGCGGCGGCGGAGGTGAGGCCGAGGCATTCTTCTCTTCCGAACCGGCCGAACCGGCGGCGGTAGTCGGAGAAGGAGATGGCTCCGTCGCGCCATTGCCGGCGGCGCGCTTTCTGATCCTGATGCAGTTGTCATCTTCTTCCATGCCGCCGCGGGAGGATAGAAGAGAACGACGGCAGCGGGGTTAGGGATAGGGTCCCTCGATGCACATCAGTACATCACACATGCAAAATGACAGTGTTACCCTCTTGATTTCTTCATTTCAGCTCCAATTTTTCATGCAGGAAAAGACAAAATTGAACTGAACCGTATTTAAAATTCAAATTCGGAAAATAGCTTTTTATGCACCATATTTAAAATTCACATTCAAACTGAACCATATTTGAAAAAAAAATCCATTTTGAATGCCTATGAGACTGTTGGATGTTAGCATTGAATTGGGTGAACGGAATTGAGTCTCTAAATCATTTCCACGCTTAAATGGTATTGGAGAATGGGATTTTGTTTCTAGCATTTAGGTTTCTCCTAATTTGGTATGGCTAAATCAGATCAAATTCAATACCAAAGACTATGTTCTATGTATGAGTTAAAAAAAAAAATCTTTAAATGCTCAATCTCGGTTGACTGGAGACTATGTGAGTACACCTTGTTTTTCTCCATAGGACTCCTTATTCATGTTTTTTCGGACAAGGAGGATATGAACTCAGCTATAAATTATAGCAAACCTAAATAAGTATTCTTTCTAATGAATGAAAGCAAATTGTTATGTGGGTTAAACTTTCTCTCCATCATAGACCATGCATGTGGATCATGGATATTTTCTTATGTATCATAGGAATCGACTTCTAAAATATTCTCACTCATTTGTCCCCTTGCAGAAACCTTATTTTTCGCACATACACTGCATGCCCATGTTTACTACAAGTATTTTTTTCTATTTTTTTAAATTCAACTGAATTTCATTGCATTTAGTTGTTCAAATATATACAAGGGAGGAAGTTGCCTAAGGTATTCAACCTCTCGAGGTATACATAATTATTATTATTATTGCTGATATGAGCCATATTGTATCAACCATATAAATAATTTATATACTGTTTACAGAAACCATACATATCAACTGATCACCTCGTCTGGACTAGACATGGGTGTATCTTTGTTTTTTCATAGGGGCCTTTTTTTGAGGGGAAGTGTATCTAGCACTACACGAACAGGTTGAGAAGTTGCAGGGATGAAGAAGTTGAAGTGGGCCTTCCATGCACGATGATCTGCGTGAAGTCCACATCACCAGAGCCCACGCCGTCAGACCGGCCCAGCCGGTGCCTCCTCATGTGCCCACCAAGGGCCTGGCCCGTGGAGAAGCCCAGCCCACACATGGCGCATGCATGCACTAGCTGCACCACCTTTGACCGCGGCTGCTTCTTGGTCATCGCCGGCCGTCTTAGGTGGCTGGTCCGGTGGCCTCCCAGCGCCTGAAACGTAGGGAACCGCCGCCCGCACGTCCGGCACTCGAACTCCTCATCCGCACCCCGCCGCCGGCGACGGTGGCGGCAGGGCTTATTAAGTGGTGACGCCGCCGCCGTGTCGGCAGCTTGAGCTTGACTGTCCTGCTGGAGACTGCTAAAGCTGGTCGAAGTCGAAGATGACCTGCAGCACGACAGGGAGAGGAGGACGTCGCAAGCTGCTCCTCGTTGTCGTTGGTCCTGTTCTTCTTCTTCTTCGTTGTCTTCTCTGTGATAACTAAGGTGGTAGCTCCGACTGTCGTCTCCCATGGCCATGGCGGCGCTGGTGGTGTCTTCGGCGTCTCTGTGTCGCGCCTTATCCTTCTGGGATATACGCGTGGCATGGACTACTGAAGCTGCATGAATGGGCTAGCTATATATATAGCCAACTGACACTGCCAGTTGCTTCTAGTGATCGATAAGAGTCTTTGCATGGAGACTTGGGGAGAGGATATGTTCAGATTCTGTTTAGACTAGACAATGAGACGCGATGACGCATCATGCACATGATCCATCATCGATGCGATGCATGCTGTGTCGTGTCCACGACTCCAGGTAGGTGTGCGTGCCCACTAGTATGTAGTTTACGTATCAGCAGCGGCAAACAAGAGAGACGAGCTAACGACAACGTCTTTGTCGGTTTAATTTCTTTTCGTTATTTTATTTATTTCCCCTGCTTAATGAATTACGTACACTCCGTTAAGTTACTTCAGATGATATATATACTACTGTACCTTGCCAGGCAAGGAATAATCCTGCAGCTTTATTAGTAGTAAAGTGGCAAACTTAGTGCCCAAGATATAATGAAACCTGCACTTCCTTTCCTATATATGCATAACTTCAGTACTGTTACCTGAGAACTGACAGGAACACGCTGGAGTAATTTATCGCACGACTACGTCTACGACTTAGTGCACGACTACGACTTGTTTTGCCCTGGACGTAATTTATCAGGACATGGACCCGTCTTGTTATAACCACTCTTAAGTCGACTGACTGTTTTATATCTTTGCGTATTTATATTTTCGAAGATATAAAAAGGGTGCCAGCATTACTATTGACTAATGTACGTTGCATAGCTAAATATCAACATACTAGTGGGAAAAGAACACACGGAAGAATCTGTCTATCTCACAAACTAAACATAAGACAAGAGAGAACTGAGTATATATGCCAGATGTGTGTACTTCTGACGATCTAAATATGTTTTTTTGGAATCTAATGTGCATTAATGTGAACAGAAATATTCTAGTCATGGTCTTGTGGAGAATAAATTTATTAATAAAGATATCTCATGTTGTTAACACGCTGACATGCATATCCTTATCTTTGTCCTCAATCGTGGAATCAGCATCGTTTGTGACATAACAATATCACGATAAAGGAAGCTTCTCAGAACTTGGTTGTCAGGCATACCGCTCTTGTTCACTAACCCACATCAACGTCTATGAAGTTTCAGTTTCCTCAAAAAAAAAAAAAAGTCTATGAAGTTTCACGGAAGCTCACCTGCTTTTATTTGCTATGTATAGACCGATTAACAAATGGGTACTATCATGTCATATCAACATCTAGTTAGCCATCACTGCTGCTATATGTGGTTTCATTTTCAGGACACGTTGGACTTTTTTGGGATATGTTCATTTCGACGATTAACTTGTCAGTTTTGCTTAACTAATTAAAAAATAATAGTCATCTTGTTGGTTTATCCAGAACAAAAGGGAAAATAAGGCGCGGTGCTTGACATGGTTCTAGATTCTCGTAGGAACATTTTAGATCTCGATTTCTTTTTTTTATGGTGTTTGGGGTAAATGGTAAATCATGTGACCAAGGCATTGCACGATTTTTTTTAAAAAAAAGATGTGTTGGAAACCATGAACAGATGCAAGTATCTTATTATGGTGTTCGCCTGTAGCTTGTGCATCTTAAGGCAGGTTTTCTCCATCAATTCGTCACATGATTGAAAAAAATCCCTAAGACAGCGAAGCCGGCCAGTGGCACTTGCAAGCTTCATGCTTAGCAAATACTCACGCTGTTCCTTTTAACTGTTGTTCTCTCTTAAAATTCAAACATGTTCATGTCAAATACATCCAACAAAATATAAATATTATGGTACATATAGTATAAATAGATTTAGGATGCAAGATTGGAACCCACAAATTAAATAAGCTAAAGTCTTGTGGGTTTAACCCACAAAAATTTATCTTATTTGTAAGTAACCTATCTTGCATCGTCCCTATGTTAGATAGACCGTTGAATCCATTTTTATAATAAACTTAGTTGAAGATACAAAAGTTGATATATGAACTTATTCAATCTTAACAATGTTTGGCAATCACAAATACCATGGTCATGCTTAAAAGGGGGCCTAAGTGTTTTCCAAGCCGGGCCTCACTTCTGTCTCGACTGGTAGCTGGAAGCATCAGATTGCCAAGCTAGAACGTCCTTCCAGCTCATCTTCGTGGACATGCCACGGACGCGGCCGCGGTGCTCGGGGTTTCCCAGTACCATGGTGAGCATGTCATGGCCCCTGCGAACCTCGATGCCACCGCTCTCCTTGTTCGACGAAGCGACCTCAATGAGAGCCTTCTCCATCTACTCGATCTTTGGCTTGTTGAATTTAGACCTGCCCTCCTTCAGCTTCTTGGGCCTGCGGGCATAGATGAAGTCCCGTCCCCTTTCCGTGATGTCGGCGTATGGATCAGGAAGCCTGGCCTTAGCTCTAGCCCTTTCTTCCGCCTGCCACTTGGGCTTATGGCCGGCGAACCCAATCATGCCCATGTGGTGGGGGTACTCGTTCTTCTTTGCGAGCGCGCGGTTCCTCTTACTC
>DXKC01005342.1:0-12824 GCA_031170775.1 Cymbopogon citratus
GTAATAAAGCTACCTACAAGGCTATTTTAACATGAAGGATCAATCAGAAGTGACCATCGTGTATTCCCTAACCAGCACATTCTTATTCGTGAATATTAATCTCCTAGGTAGCCCATATCTGAGGACTTGGGGAAAACACGTACTGTTGTTTAGCTGCTTTGTGACAACTGACAAGTACTACCACCACCAGAATATTATTTGTGGATGGCATTGGCACTAGCATGACTTTGAATTTTCTTGCAATGTCTGTAATCATTAGAATAAACTAGTCTTTCAAACTTTGAATTTTCTTTTAGACAGTAATCATTAGAACTATCTCATCTTTCAGTCCGTGCTATTGCAAAATAGATCCATAATATTCTTTTTTTGTGAAAATATATTCATTGGCTATTATTGTCAATAGCGACCGAATCGATGACAATATTTTTTTTGTTTCATGAGAATTTCTGTGATCTATCTTCTTCTTAGCACATATTTTAACAACAATGTGGCTGATATTGTAACAACAATGTGGCTGATTTAGTGTATCTCATGATATAAGTTTTGGATGAAGATATAAGGCTATATAACTTATACCCTCTCTATCCACAAATATAATAACATCTAGGATTTAAAAATATATCCACAAATGTAAGGTCAATAAATGATTGTTATAGGTATGTCCCTTTCCATAACACAATTCTGGTATCTTAATTTTTACCACAGTGATTTTACTAGGTGCTTGATTGAAGGCTTAAATTCCGCAAAAAAAATCTAGAAGTCCTTACATCTGTGGACAGAGAGAGCGTTCATCAATTCACAGATATGAACTCTAGTGTGTCATATTGTCACACTCCACTATGATTGTTGTCTTGTTCCACTTTTTTTCATACTCCCTTTGAATTGTCATATCATTTTCCCTTTCTATGACATATATCATATACCTCTGTAATCATGAAGCCTACGTGGCTAGTCAGAAGGGCTATATTATATTTCTTGTTTCTAAAAAAAAAAATCTGGTCTTATTCTGCTACAACAAATGCAATTGGGCATATATATGCACATCTAACTTTGTATATGTAAACAAAACATAACTTTCAGCTAGTACTTTGGGTAGTCTGGTTCTGCCAATAGTTTATATTGACAGGGGAGAGTTTCTTTTGCCTGCAACACAGAAAATTTGCTAGCAGTTTGTAGGAATAAACGAAGAATTCACTACGTTTAAGCCTACATCAAAGCTAGCTAATTGTGGTCAGATTTTGAAATGTCGAATCCAGTCAAAGTTGGATGATGGATGGGATTTGCTCCAGTACGCCTTGTCGACCGGAAGGAAGTTGGCTACAAGACAGTGCGGAGGAACTAACAGATTGGGCGAAAAGGAGATGAGCACTGGTCTTCATTATTAGTGCAGAGGTGGAGCGCAACCATTTTCAAGATCAGATGATAACTATGATGTGCCATCCGACTGTCACTCGTGGCTAATCACGCCATCAGTGCAGGTCAATTTTTTAAAGTTTGACTTAAAGTTTATAAAAAAATATTGGCAACATTTATATCTCTAATAAATTTTTATGATACTACTTATGTGTTGTACATATTATTATTTTCTTGTTTATATATGGTTAAAGGTAAAGATGTTTGATTTCTCGGAAAACGAGGATGATGTTTTTTATAGAACGGAGGGAAATTGTTTCATCCACACAATTCACACTACAAATTTGGCATGTGCGTCATATATATTATCTTCTACTCCCAGCCCCAGGATAAGCTTGCTAAACACGACCTCGTCACGTATGAACATCATTGATCACTAGTACATCACATCAGTTTTATACTCTTACTTTTTAATTGTCTCAGGTTAGCAGCAGCAGTTCTGTAGTTGCATTGCATCATGTTGGTGGATCCATGGATGCATGCACTTGCATTGACGAGTGCCGACAGCGTCGAGTTGGATTGGATGCAATTGGTGATGGGTCGATGGATGGATGGATTCACTCCACACCTTTGCAGCTCAGCTCCACTTTGGTTAGTCACTAGTCAGTGCCTGCTTGGGCTCCAACTAACTTATTCCAGCACATGAAACAAATGCTGCAGAAATTTGCACAGCAGGTTCTGTAGTGAGCTGATTAGTGGGTGATGCTTATAGTAATGATCTCCAGCCCATAGTCACAGAATTCGCCGGGAAATGCTCCGTGTACACACCATTTTCCCTGGCCCTGACACTGCCATGTGGGCCCAGCTGAAATTGGGCTGTCGCTAGGACCCACCCATCAGTGACTGTTCGAAAACCGGTCGGATAACTATGAACACCTCCCTTATTGGGCAAAGTATCATGGAGAGCTTTAGAGTGACTGATCTTGATCGGTCCTGGCTTTGTGGGAGCAGGATAATCGGTTGTAGCTATCCGATCACAGTGCACGTTCTTGGTCGATCTCCCCCATTATGAGCATCACCACAGTCCAAACTAGTGTCAATTCATCATGCTGAAAGGATACTATATTGGCATTGTGCTTTCAGTAGATCTTGTGAAGCTATCAGGCTTTGACCAATCCTGCAAAGCCAGAGGTTAGTGAGGGGTGGCATCACTGGCCTGTGGATAGTGGTGCCCGTCCACGTGTCGACCGTTGGCACCATCTGATTACTGTCAATTGACATGCATATATGTGCCTTTGTGGCTTTGTTGAAAGAGAAGAGGGTCATTGTAGCTATGTAATCACTGGTGCCTTTATAGAGCCGTTGGCAGTCATTCCGAGCCTGATGGATTGATTGGAAATCAGGATATGTGCAATGTGCTGGAAATAGTACATGGTTTATTACTTTTGTTTGAAGATGCCAATCCGATAAGATTCAGATGTGCTGCAGCCTGTAGACAAGGTTATATTGGTAGGCTTGTTGAGGTTGTCTGATGGAAGAGGGGAAACACAGCCATTTTAGCTGTATGTATATATATGTTTGATTTTTTCAGTAAAATGCAAGAGCATTAGTTTAGCGGTGGTAAATAAGGATTTTCTTCTCATTTGTCAGGTGATAAAAGTCCCCATCCTCACCAAGAAACAATAATTCGATTTTAATAACTGAGGTGTGGAGCATGGAATCCCCCAAACCAAAATCTCATGATGGGAGCAACATGATTAGCTCCAAGTTTAGTGGGCAATCTCCTGGTCAACGCCTGGCCTACACTAAAAAAGATACTGCATCTAGAGAGGAATTGGAATAAAAATTCAGTGGCAGATTGCATTTCAACCACACGTGAGTATTTTTTTATTACTCCAGTCATATATATTGATTTTCTAGAATGGTCTAGTCTAACCTCTGATGAGGACAAGCATTTGGATTATTGTGGGATGAACCTTCTTTTCCATGACTGGCAAGGTGGCCTACACAAACCCTACTTATAATAGGATAAATTCAGAGAATCAGAACGTAACCATTTTTAAATGGGATAATGTAACCATTGGAGTTCCAATTTGGCAAGAAATGATCCATGACAGCAGCATTAGCACATTTGGGGATCAGGATTTGAGGCGGCCAGTAACGAGGTACTTACCATGTTGCTCTTGCATCCAACACGCACTGCCTTCTCGTTATGGGTTTTGAGTCCACCACACGTTACACGTGCTCACATTTTTCACTCAATCTTAGAATCTATCGAAGATGTGCGTGTCCATGAGTGTTCGCGTCTGCACCGTGTCTAAAGAAAACCAAATGACCCCTCCATTCCATGACTAATAGCTATCCCCACCTGCACGAGGGATCACAATCAGGGCCAAAGCTGCCTGCCACTGTAACCAGTCAGAGAGATGCACTGGATTTGATCCTACGAAAACGAACCAAAGCCAGACCGGCCAAGGTTTCTAGAATTCATGCTTTCGCCTGCAAAAAAAAAAGCCGGTCAATGACTGTGCACGTTCTCGGCGAGGGGACAGGAACACGATTCCGCAAAAACGTTTTGCGTCGCTGGGAATCCCATCCCATCGGAGGAGACTCCGGAGTTGACACTTGACAAGCGGCCCGCACGATCGCATCCTTCGGCGAGCATCTTCGCAAATCGCAAGTGTGCTTGTTGTGCCTGAAATCTGCTTCAGGCTGAAAAGATTGACTGTTTTGTGTGTGTGTGTGTGTGTGTGTGGACAGAACATGTTCTTCGTCTTCCTGGGAGCAGGAGCAGCTGCTGCAAATGGAGATAATAACAAGTTGGTAATGGTAAGAGTCACCAGTCACACGGCTCACAAGATGCCTTATCTGCTTTCTCTGATGGCTCGTTTGGATTCATTCAGATGCTGCTCGTCAGATTTGCCTCCTTTCTGAAAAATGCTCGGCAGTCTCAGTCTCATCTCTGCAAGACTGGGCATCTCAACAATTTGAACCACCAGGGCGTGTGGTTGCAGAAAGGGATGCGTTGTCGCGAAATGAATCGGGTGAGAGTGATATATCGGCCGAAACCAACACAACAATTAGCCACGAATTTTGCACTCCCAGGCAGCCAATTATCATGGAAGGTTCTTCTGGTTTTTTTTCAGACGGTTTAAACTTTGCAAGTTGATCTCTGCAGGAAGGACCGGGCATCTGCACAATCTGAAAAGACATCGACTCGCAGAGAGTGTCGTCGCCGTAGCCAGAGATGAACACATCACCAGTTTGGAAATGACGTTGATGTAATTAGCATATTTTGTGCATGGTCACTCATTACCGACAGCGCAGCTTTGCAGTGCAACTGGAAAGATGATTTATTTTATGCTAAAGCTGATAGCGAAGAACTGATTCTGTCAGAATGCAGCAACAAGGAACCGCATACTCAAATCATTCAATCATGGCGGCGTTACGTGAAGAAAATTAGTATGGTTCACGTGAGAAGGGAGGGGGATCAAACGTTGCAATCAGGCAAACAAGATGATGAACCATCACAAGGGCCACAGCCATGAAGGAATCAAAGTATATCTGATTCTGATAATACAACGAAGTCAAGTAGAAATACAAGAAATATCTGACTTTGTTTTTTCAGCAGAAGACTATTAAGATAGAACATTGAAAGAAAACACGATGCTGGACTCCACGCAAGTCTGCCAAACATTGGTCTCTACCAAAATTTTGAAACTACACATCATATCTACCTGAGGAGAATTTCTTTGCAGAAGTATGAATTGTGATTACAACCCACCAGAGTTACAGGCCAAAAGGAGTCACCTACATAACACCTAAAGTGTTGTACGATCCATGAGATTTTTCTTTTTGCAGCGGCAGCAGCATGTCTTTGTTGGCACCTAGGAAGAGCAGCACCCTCTCTTCGTGTTCGCAGATGAATCTGCAATGTTGATGGTGGTTCCTTGACTTGGAGGTCCGCTGCCTGCTGCCTCTTGGGCTGCAAGTGCCTTCTTGCTTATGATTTGATGAATATCAGAGAGGACGGTCTGAAACGCCTTCTCAACATTAAGAGCTTCAAGGGCAGATGTCTCGAGGAAGGATAGGCCTTCCTTCTCTGCTAATGCCTGGCCATCTTCCTCTGCAACCGACCTCAGGTGGTTAAGGTCAGACTTGTTACCAACCATCATAATCACGATGTTGGAGTCTGCATGGTCACGGAGTTCACGAAGCCACCTCTGTATGTTTTCAAATGTCTGCTTCTTTGTGATGTCATAGACTAAAAGTGCACCCACAGCTCCTCTGTAGTAAGCACTTGTGATTGCACGGTACCTCTCTTGCCCAGCAGTATCCCATATTTGAGCTTTGATGGTTTTCCCTTCAATCTGTAATGCAGTTCCAAACTTAATCAGAAAACATAACAGAACGATAGTGCTATCCCAGAAACAATTTAATTTTACATCACTTGCCATAAAAATACCGAAAATACCTTATATAATTGAAATATAAAAAATAACTAAAAGAACAATAAATCAGTACAAAAGGGAAAACAGAACAATATAATAATACACCCAAAAAACTCTCAAACTTTCTTATATATGTATTCAATTAATCAAAGGACTCGTCTTCAGAAAACAGGCCATGTTATAGATGGATATGGCATGTTTGTTTTTAAAGTAACAGGACAAATCCACAAAATGCTAACAACACAATCATGAACTCAGGATATCCATTATGACATACAAGACATACAATTCCTTGTTCAGAAAATTGAAATATTCCCGACCTAGATCCATACACTAACATGCTCTCAGCAAGTTGCTCATTTTCATACCAGGTTTACCAAACCATCTGTAACCCATGGAAAATTGTAGAGGCGATAGTTTCATCTTTCATGTTTGATTTGCAATCGCAGATGCAGATGATAAAAACAGTGCTTGTGCATGCTTTGTAAATACAGAACAAACAATGAATCAGTGAACTAAAAAACAATATATGGCAGAACTACAAATAAAACAGCAGTATAGAAACTTTTTTTTTTCAATCAGGATTAAAACCTTGTTGGCAAAGTTGAATAGAGAAATTTAAACCAATTTTGTAGCATTATTATAGCTTAAAACATTGGAAGACAATCAGCAAACAAGTGCATGCTTGAGCTTGTTAGTGGATAATGAGACGAAACAATACAGATATTTAAATGACAGACGAAACAGACATGGCCAGCAGCAAATTATGCGCCATTGGATGGAGTTTAAACTGACAACTGGAGAAACCTCCAAACTGAAGGATACATATCAGCAACATGCATGCAACTCAATATAACCATCTGCTTGTTTTCTTCTGCGTGTTTGTCAGTGGTACAGTTGTACTGTTAATAACTCACAATCATTGATTGACACCATATTGACTGAAGTGTTGTGGCACCTACTAGTTTACTAGCAGAGGACGCAAAATCTATCTCCATCGATAATTCGTTGTTTTACTGTCCATGTGTATAAATATGATCCGTACCAATTTCACTTTACACCTATAACAAAAATCACTCACAGCAACACGGGAACTTTCGTAGATCTATATATGCTGATGCTATGCAGAGCACACAACGTCCTTCAAATCATTCCAGCAGACCCACCAAAGCAAAACGATTTAGCTACCCCAATTTCTGCCCATGGGTCCAAGCCGAAACAAACAATCGTCTCTGATCAAAACGCCTCCGGAAGCAGCAGGAACCCACCAAATGCAACAAATCTCTCGACTCCCCGCATCTAGAGAGAGATTCGAGGGCAGGGAGAAGGATTGGGTTTACCTGGAGGGTGCGGGTGGCGAACTCGACGCCGATGGTGGACTTGGACTCGAGGCAGAACTCGTTGCGGGTGAATCGGGAGAGGATGTTGGACTTGCCGACGCCGGAGTCGCCGATGAGCACGATCTTGAAGAGGTAGTCATACTCGTTGTCCATCCGGTGCGCCATCGCCGGCCGACCACTGCCCGCCGCCGCGGATCCTGCAGCACGCACGCCACCGAGATCCACACAATAAGAATCCGTGGCGACGACGCGCCGCCGCGCGGATCGGTCAGGTCGCGGAATGGGGGAGGAGAGCCGCCGCGAATCGCGCGTTGCGTACCTCGGATTCGACCCGGAGGCTCGTGGCGGGATCGGAGGCCGATGGAGGTGGATGTGGCGACGGTGACGGAGGGAGAGGGATGATGCGATGGGAGGATGGAATGGAAACGGGCGGTAGCGTCACTCAGACGTGGGCGTAAACAGCGCGCCAGGGGTGGCGGGTGGGCAAGTGGAAGTGGATTGTTAATCCATAATTTCTCAATCATTGAGGGGCTAAAAGTAAAAATATAATAAAGGGCAGTTACAAAAGAGAAGGAGCTCAAATATTTCGTCACTAAAAAAAAAATTCAATTCTTGGTGTCACAAAATCAAATCTCTCTCCTAAGCAAATCAAACTTTTATCCTGACCAAATATAAAAAGTATCAATATTTATGTATTCGTTTAAGCTTTGTTTAGATCTATTGGGTTAGTAGCTAATATATAGCTCAGAGCTAATACTAGCTTAGCTGCTATTAGCTGGTTTGGTCTAAGTGATGAGATAGTTGTTAGCTAGGTATTAAGCTAATAATTAACTAGACTATAAATTGGATTTGTTTAGACCCAAATAGCTAATTATTAGCAGCTAATTCATAGACCTCTTGATATAAAACAAAACATTAGATTTATTATTAAAATGTATATTCCATAATTAATCTAGTTAGTAGTTGTTTAATATCATAAATGATATTATTTTTATATAGAGTTTAGTTTCTATAATATACAAACAAAGACATTAGATTTACTATAAAAATATTATATGCCATAATTAACATTATATTACTTGTATAATATCATCAATAATATTAATTTTATATAAATAAGTTAAAGTCACTTAAATTCTTTCAAGTAATTGCATCTTTTGGGATCTCGAGAGGCATGAGCCATAAGAGGATTTGGGCTTCAGTCTAATTTGGAGCTTAGGGTGCATCCAATCTCTCGGGTTTAGTGTTTTTGACGCGTCTACTGAAGTAAAATAAAATGATTAGGCAAGACGTTCACGCGTAAAACATGGTCAACATTTTCTGTAGGCTGAGAATGGTTTCGCTATCTGGAGAAAGAGAAAATGGCATAGAGAAATAAATAAATGAATTGTCACATGTTTGCATGTTACTAGCTGTTTGTACCATTGTACCTGTACCTGTTTTTTAAATAAAAAAAAGGATTTGCATGTTATTAGGTGGTGGAATGGTAGTTGACGAGGTCATGCATGCGACTCAAAATCATGTGCCACTCGTAATCCTTTGAAAATAGTGCTTTGAACTCTGAAATGGTCCAGCTTTCTAGTTGAACAACCTCAACAGTTTGGGGTAGATAGATTTGAACCTTGGTTTTGAGGATGTGGCCACAACCCTTCTTGTGCATCTTCTAGACGCACCTACGTACAATTTGTGCTGGAAAGTTGTACTTACTACCTTGCTGTACAAGAAAAATTTAATTAAAGAGTCTAAAGCTTGGCTCAATAAAATGGGCGTACCCAGTGCCGTAGGCTCCCGCACTGCGGGGTCTGGGAAAGAAAAAAAAAATCAACAGCCTTTCCCGCACAAATATGCAGAGGCTGGGACTTGAAATATTAAAATATTAGTATTTAAACATCAAATAAATATAATACAAAAATATGATTCATGGGAAATCTAATTGTGCTTATTTAGTTTACAACAAATATTAGTATTTCCCTATATAAATTCAGTCAAACTATATTGACAGGTTTCTGTTCTGGAATTGCATTCTTTTTGGAGATTGCCCTGAAGCCCAACATGAATAACCTTGAGAAATCATCTTAAAAACTGCAAATTGGATCACTGCATTGACAGCGCCTCTATAGCCAGCAACCATATACATTCAGCATAATAAAGGGTTCATCCATCCTCGTAATTTCAGAATGTAAACTAGCTGAGTCCTCTGAAGACAGATATATTTGCCTATGCAGGAGGTTCATAATCTATCAGAAAGACGACAAGTAATGCAACATCCCTCTTTCTCAATATTGCATGGATCTTGATTCTCTAAATATTGCATCAATCTTCATTCGTTCCACTTTATAACATTGCATTTTTCTTGATTCTTGAAGCAGCCCAACCATTTTTTGTTCTTAATTATTTCTGAGATTCCAACCCCTTGTTCCGTGGACACCCAGATCAGGGCGCCTACTTACTCAAGACTACAATATGTTTTCACTCCAACAACCCAAGCAATGTTATAAAACCTTTTGCTAATGGCCATTGGCCAACAATCATAACTGAGATAATTTAGACGCTAGAAGCCCCTGGTTCAATTACACAAAAAGCTTACACATTTTAAAGAGCATTTTCTGGAAATTTAGTAATTGAAACCAAATCACTAAACTTGATTTTAGACAAAAGCATTAGAAAACCATGCCCTCAGTCCATATAACAATATAAAATACAGAGCCAATGCAAGCCGCACCATACAACGATCTTAAGATCATATTGGTTGCTAGACGTTGAGCAAGAAGATCCATTGATCGTCTGGAGACCAGCAGACCCAAACACAGGCCAGTTAATTATTGTGCTGTTGAACTGTGACGAAAGGCTTCTGATGCCCTACAAGATAACCACAAGTAAAATATTAAGGATAGAGTAACAATAACTTAATGCTCACATTATATCATCAGAAAAAATCATCCCTTCAAATATTAGAGGCCGAATAACAAAACAAGTTCACAAAATAACTCATGCTTACCCTATACATGATCAGTTGCAAGAATGAGGCCCTCTATGCAACCCTCATCATTTAACCATCGCGTGAAAAAGCCGTTGTCTTTTCATGCATTACTTTAATTGACAGCAAGCTGACAGTAAATGCAATCAGGTGTTCAATTTTAAGCAATGGGCAATGACATAGAACAGATGGTAAATTATTCTGTCAGCTAATGGAACATGTTAAAACGTTGTTGGACATTTCCTCTCATATCGATAAAAAATTCAAAGCATGATTCATGCCTCTTTTTTTTAATCGACCCCTTGGAAACTTATCTGGACCAGGCAGTGCTCCTAGGCATTCAAATCCGAGGACCTGGAGTGGACTGACCTGCCTGGATGAGTGCTCCCAAGGCAGGGTGTCAAATTTTGGCTAGTATAGAAACAATTAGAAATAATAACTGATATTACATTATTCAAGTTTCTACCTGAATAGAATATCTGCTTCTTGGATACTCTAGCAAATCACACGCACAATGAAGAGAATTTCATGACTAGATTAATTAGTATAGCCTGGGTACATTAAGGGCATACGGTATAGTAGCATCAGTGATCACCCTTATCTATTTTCAACAATAACAAATCCAGTGTCACCTCACCAAGTCACCATGCGCGTGTCTGGAAGGGGGCGGGTCACCTCACCTTGCCCTACGCCTTCATACCCATGCATGTCACTAATGATTAATGTTGTTTTGTACTGTTATCTTTTTTATTTAGTAAAGAACTTGACATCAATCCCCAACTTGCTTGGGACTAAAGGCTTAGTTGTTGTTGTTGTTGTTGTTGTAAAGAACTTGACATCAATGTGAGTTTCTGTGGTACTTCAAACAGACAGTTAGCTGCTCAGGGATAACAAGAATAGATAGGTCAGGCTAACTGTATAGTTTTTTAACCCAATTTTAATAACAGTGACGCCCATTCCTCTAGATGCTATGTCACTGTCAACCACAAACAACAACAACAACTTAGCCTTTTGCCCTTTTGTCCCAAGCAAGTTGGGGTAGGCTAGATATGAAACCCAAAGAGACAATAAACAGATAAACACATAGAAGGTCATGGTTCATTGTCAACCACAAACAACTAGAAATAGATTGGACATTTTTATTTGTTCCTGCTAAGTGACAAAGAAAAACTTGATCATTGCTATTAACCTTACCACCGAAATAGGTTTGCACTGCTCGTTTAATCCCGATTTTACTTCTTTTTAAACTAGTAAACAAGCTGAATACTCTGATTTTCCACACTTTTAAGAGCTACCCGTCATAATGTGGTTAGAGCTGCACCTTCCATTTTGTTACGAGGAGAACTACGGAAAGAATTAAAATAATCTACCAGGGAAAGAAGTAGCAGAAAAAACTGGACCCATGTCTGATAAAAAGCACTCAACACAGAAATGCAGGACAAATTAAAAGCAACCGCAAACTCTTCACTGCTTCTTCATTATAAGAGAACTAAGGGCCTGTTTGGTTCCCATGACTAAAACTAAAGTGGACTAAAAGTTTTAGTCACTTTTTAACAGCTCTTGATGGACTAAGTAAAACTATGTGTTTTAGTCCTATTTTAGTCCTTCTGTTTGGCAAAATAAAGGCCTGTTTGGTTCCCACCGACTTATGACTAGGAACTAAAAATAAGTCACTTTAGTGGAGTTTGTTTGGTTCCCAGGACTAAAACTAAAACTAAAGTAGACTAAAAGTTTTAGTCACTTTTTAGTACCTCTTGATAGACTAATGAAACTTATGTATTTTAGTCTCATTTTAGTCCTTCTGTTTAGCAAATTAGTCACTAAATTTAGTCATTAGACAAAAGTTAGTGGGAACCAAACAGGGCCTTATCTGCCAAACAGAAGGACTAAAATAGAAATAAAACACATAAGTTTCACTAGTCCATCAAGAGATACTGTCCTGAAAACCAAACAGGCCCTAAGTCACTAAAGTGACTTATTTTTAGTCCCTAATCATAAGTTGGTGGAAACCAAACAGGGCCTAAGTCATTTCATTATGCTAGAATGTTGGATCAGAGACAAGCATATGAATTTGGTATATTGACAGCCCCTCAGCGTGCACTGAGTTGAGGCATTGCGTCAAACACTTCAAGGGCAAACAAGCAAACTGGAAAACCAGACCGCACCAGGACGATCGGGACTCGATGAGCTTACCAGAGGCTACTGCGCACTGGCAGCGGCACCCTCCGCGGCGGCGTCTGCCAGCTTCGGAGTGGGCGGCGGAGGGTGGTGGGAGACGACGAGCGGGGGTCTGAGCGCGCGCCTCTCCGCCTCGGCCTGCTTCCGCGCGTTGTACATCTCCTCGGTCTCGACAGCGACGAGGCGCTTCACCTGGGTGAGCATTCCGAGAAGCGACGGCGTGGTGCGGTGCTCGACGGTGCGGTGGCAGCGGCGGAGGCGCATGGCCTCGAGCGTGCGGCGGTGGAGGCGCCGCGTCCCGGGGAGGCCCCGAACCAGCGTGATGTACAGCCGGGGACTCCACGCCACCGGCACCCGCGACTTGAACGCGTTGAACGCGCTCCCGCTCATCTCCGCGTCCCTCCGGCGAGACCCCCTTTCGCTCCCAGCGATGTGGCGTGGAGGCTGCGGCGGCCGGAAGCCTAAACCTAGGCGGTGACTGCCGGGGGTGTGCGATCTGAGAGTGTTGGGCCGATGGGCTCCGAG
>DXKC01005347.1:0-10321 GCA_031170775.1 Cymbopogon citratus
CGATCATGGCCACCGCCATACAGCGGAGCCTCCACGGCCCAACCGCCTGTCAGCCAACGGCGTTGCCGTCGGAGCACGGTGGCGCTCGAGTGTTCGCCGCCGGTCTGCAACCGCAAGCTCAGCCTCATGCAGCACCGTGCGTTCTGAACCGGGCCGCTTCGGAGCTGTCTGGCGGCGGTGCCGGCGGCCGGACAAGTGGCGCCGACGAGGCACTAGTGGGTACCTCGGGTGGTCGTCCTTGCGTTGCACCGCGGATGAGTAGGAAGTTCTGGAGCGCTGGCGATTATGATGTGGCGGGGACAGGCTCTGCGCCGCAGCCTCAGAGTAATGTCACAATGCTGAAATTTTTTGTGCGAATTCTGTTAATTCTTCATAGCATGCCTCTAAGCTCGATGTTGATGTTGACTACTTTATTCCGTTGCAGGTGTGCAGAATCGTATGTGCATCCACCCTGAATTTCTCCACTCCAATGCAACTTCGCATAAATGGCCATTTGGAGGTAAGCCTTTGTGTGGTTTCAGACTCTTTTTTTTTTCAGATTGCTATCTTACTTCTGTGCCTTGTTACAGCCGTGGCAGAGTTGTTGGATAACGCAGTGGATGAGGTAATTGAACAGATTCATTATCAAGCTACACACTTTGATTATTCTTGGTTAAATATCTGATTGGATTATATTTGGTCAAGCAGATAGAAAAGGGTGGTGCTACAAGAATACTGTTGGACAAAATCATTGACAAACGGAATGGAGCACCAACTTTACTAGTTCAAGGTTCATTATTATAATATTCATGTGAAAACATTTTCATGTGATATTTGTTTACCAACTTAGAAATTTTCCTAGTCAATCTTTGATGGAGTTTGTATGAACTAGAGAGTTTGGTCAATGCTTGCATTGTAATGAAGCTTCTTTTGAATATTTGAATAAATCTGGGTATTTATGTCAATATAAATACTTTCTGGTTACCATACAGATGATGGTGGAGGCATGGATCCTAATTCCTTGAGGCAGTGCATGAGCTTTGGATTTTCAGCGAAACAATCAGGGTCTTCGATTGGACAATGTATTGCCTGCTTTGTGTTATGATCTGCAAGTCATCTCCTGAAGACCCATTGTCTAACATTTTGGCATTTACTACTCTGATCAGATGGAAATGGATTTAAGACTAGCACAATGCGGCTTGGGGCAGATGCTATTGTTTTCAGCCGCTGCATAAAGAGCGGGTACCACATAACCTCACTTGGATTTTTTCCTTTTGTGCACTACTTTTCTTTGTCAATTGAAATAATGGTAAGTTATTACTTGTTTCCAGTGAGCCTACTCAATCCATTGGTCTCCTATCTTACACTTTCTTGGTGGAAACTGGACAGACAGATGTTGTAGTTCCTGTGGTAAGTTGTGTGATTTTATTTTTTATTTGTTTGGCATTATATGCCCACTCCCTTATTTCTAATGATACTTTTTCTATTCTTATAGGTGGATTATAAATGCAATCTAATGGAAGGACAAACTCAACGATTGGAGCATTATGGTTCAGAGCAATTCTCCTCAAATTTGTCAGTGTTGTTGAAATGGTCCCCTTTTGCAACAGAAGAAGAGCTGATGCAGAATGTATGCTAAACCTGCCATCCTTTTGAAGTCTAGAGACTAGAGACTAGAGATACATTATTATGTTTTAAAAAATACTAAGAATTTAAATTAGTAAAATTCAATAATTTGATGTAGTTACTACAATCTGATTTAGTATTTATTGTTGATATATATAGATTGTCCAAAATCCTAATGGTTGTTGCAATCTATGGTTGACGAGCAGTTTTGTGACATTGGTCCACATGGCACCAAGATTATAGTGTTCAATTTGTGGTCCAATGATGATGGTAAATTGGAGCTCGACTTTGACACGAACCCAGAGGTATAACAATCAAATATGGAGTGTAACACTTTAATACACTTAACTTTGATGATTGCTTCTGTTTTTTTTAAGAGGATTCTATTTTCTTCTATTTGTCTACGTTGAATATTGTGAGAGTGCATTCTTACAAGTGTTGGTGTTTGCCGCTAGTCTGCTCATTAAAGTTCTTGCTCTTTGTTTGTATTTCAGGATATTATGATTAGTGGAGCACCAAATCCAGAAGAAATTAGTAACTCTGTAAAAAGGACTAATGAGAACCATTTGGCAAATCGACTACGCTACTCTCTTAGGGTGAGTGTCATATGCACTCTCGTACAATACCTGTGAGTTGGTTGCTGACATAGCATTCTGCAGGTCTACGCTTCTGTGTTGTATCTACAGCTACCAGATTACTTTAGAATCATACTTCGAGGGCAAGAAGTTAAGTGTCATAGCATTGTCTCTGACCTAATGTATCCTGAATGTATCACTTATAAACCCCAAGGTTGCGGAATAAAAGAGGTTTGCCTTAGTTTTTCTTTCTCTTTTATTTTTTTTACTTGAGCACATAACTTGTTGGTTTACTCTGTACCAGAGTTTCATACTTCTGTTCTTCTTTCTTCTTTTTGCATTCTCTTTGGTTGATTCAGGCTGGGGTTCTTACAACTATTGGATTCTTAAATGGTTCCCCAACTATTAACGTGCATGGATTTAATATCTACCATAAAAATCGCCTTATTTTGGTGAGCTTCCTGACCCCTTGCATTGAATCACTTCACAAAAAATAAGTTTTACACAATTATCCTTTTTTTTCTAACATTTTGTTTAAAAACAATGTACTGCAGCCATTTCATAGAGTTCTGAGTTCTGCGAGCAGCAAAGGTAGAGGCGTCTCCGGAGTGCTAGAGGCAGGCTTCATCAAGCCCACTCATGACAAGCAGGACTTTGAGAAATCCCAGCTGTTTCAGAGGCTAATCAACCGCTTAAAGGACATGACTAACGAGTACTGGTAAGTTCCAGATTCGTGATATCTGTTTCCCCTAGATCTACTAGCACCAATACAATTCTTGCTTGGCCTCAAATGTCACCATGCAAATTTCTCGATTCTTCATTAGGGATATTCACTGTCACAAGCTTGGATACGTGAAAGCGCCACGCAGGAGGGCAGCTCCTGCTTCTCCTCCAGTGATGCTGCAAATAACCAATGGCACTGCAGAACCATCAGAGCGGAGTTCAGCGGATCCGACGCCGCCCTTGAGATCCCACGGCAACTATGTTAGTGCAGTTCCAATCGCCTTTGCAGCCCCTGGTTTTCACCCAACGCCAGTCAAAACAGAGCCTGCTGCACCAGGAGAGCCTATGGGGTGCTCTCCATCCCCTCCAAACATACAGAAAGTGCAAGTCATGAACCAGACGAGCTCACCTTCCATGAAGCCTGGCATTGGTTCAACAGACACAAGAAAAAGAAGGAATGACGAATCTGCTCTGATTGTTGCCGTTAAAAGGCAGGCTATGCAGGATTTGGTTGGTAGCTGCTCTGCTACTGATCAGGTTAGTAGTTTGTACTACAGACAACCTTGTTGTTCATCCAAGCTAGTACTGTTTTTGGTGCACACATGACACATTGTCGCCTTGATTGCTATGTGATCTCAATGTTATATTGATTTGGCTTTGACAAAACAAAACAGGTATGCCAGTATATGGGAGAGCGAGAGCTGAGGGAATTTTCCTTCTTGAAGATGGAAAATCAGATGCTCCATGAAGAGTGAGCCTAACAATTAATCTTGCTTTGGTTTAATTTCATCCTATAGTGGTTTGCCAAAGTGATGTGTAATGTCTTTCTTTGTTTTGCATTTTTTTTTCTCTCTCTCTCTAAAAATATAGGTGCTCGCATTTTGAGGAGGCCGAGAAGGAGCTACTACTCAAGGTAAAATTCTCTCCACCGTGAGTCTTTTTTTTTTTGAAAGAAAACCTGTGTGATCGTCATGATCATTAGCACATATATAAGAGTGGATCTTGATTCGACTATACCATGATGACGAGTCTCAAAAATTGAACCTGAACTTGTGTGATTGTGTCCAACAGGAGCAGAATCTGCGGCTCGAAATTGAGAAGGCGCGGGAGCAATATAAGAGCCTACTGGACGAACACGTTTCGGTGTCATCAGCTGTGCCAGCACAGCGTTAGGAGTCGCTTCCGAAAGTCACGGGAAGCGGTTTGCCATCGCCTGTACATGCTTGGGCAAAAAAGGAGATCTTTCTTTCTTGCAAAAAAAAAGAGGGATTCTTTGGCAGGTCTGTGTCTAGCGTGTACACTGAAGTGTATTTCTTTTTTAAAAAAAAAACTGTTGATGCTGTGGAAATTGAGGAACTGAGATGTAATGTAAAAAAACAAAAAACAAAAGGTCAGCCGTGTTGATGTTGATTTCCGTAAAAAAAGAATCATTTGATTTAAATTATGCAGGAGGCAGTCAAGTTCCTGCAAGAATCTTGAAAAGATTAAAATTTAAATTTTGTAGGAAGCAGTCAAATATATGTAGTTCCAGATATGACTCAATCTAGGTTGAATGTCCAGACATACTCATCTCTACCATCAGTTAACATCACCTCCTCTAACAAAGGTTTCAGCTTCTCCCATTCACTGAGTATATAAGCAACACGAGATCTAAAACTAGGAAGCAATGTGATTAAAAAAAAAACTCAGAAACAATGTGATAGTATCCGGGCCTGAATTTCATCTTAAGCCGGGCTGATGGATAATTTTGGGCCTACCAGTTTTGTGGAGACAGAACTCATTTTAACCAGTTCGGCTTCCAGGTGAAATTTCCTAATTTCTCCATTTCCTCAAGGGTAGAAGGGTAGCAGGATCCAGTTCACTCCAAAACAATAATCTCAAGTCTCAAGGAAAAAAAAACTCATCGTTACGGCCTGATTTTGACATAGAATAAAGAATCCACTCCTCACAAATACAAAGCGACACTTCAGTCAGTGAAACTCTAGTACGCCAGTCGCCAGGAACAAAAATCTGTTCAGAAATCTGACAGAACTCTTTTTGATTCTAAATGCAAAATGAGTGATGGAACAAAGCTTGATGAATCAAGACAACGGCACCAGAAGGACACCAAAAATTAAAAATTGTCAGAATCTTCAGATCATCAAGGGAAGCAAAACAATGCCAGGCTGCTGTTGTTGGTGAATACAGCGACAATAAAGTCACCAATGCTACTGCTGCATCAAAGGATGCACAATTTTCAGCTATTTCAACATTTCCTTTTTGGAAAAAGTCTACGCAACCCCCTCAGCTATTAAGGGTGGACTACTTCATCCCATCAACTATGAAACCGGGTATTCTGCCCCCTAAACTATCCAAAGCCGGTCAAATAACCCCTAGGTGGTTTTAGACAGTGGTTTTGCTACAGTAATAATGGTTTTGCTTTTTTATTTATTTCTGCTGAATTTTTAAAAAATTATAGTAAATCAAAGAAAAATCATAAAATAGAAAATCCAATTTGGTTGGACTCTACATAGTTAGATCTATAATTTGAACATATAATATTGTATGTTTCAGAACAAAATTTATTCCAATTAATTATAAAAATGCATAAATCTAAAGCTACATAAAAAAAATTGTATTAAAGCATATTATATTATATGTTCATTGTGCAGATCTAATCAAGTGGAGTGCAATAAAATTAAATTTTCTATTTTATGATTTTTTTATGATTTATTATGATTTTTTAAAGATTCATCAAATAAATAAAAAAAGACAAAACCACCATTCAAAACCGCCTATGGGGTTATTTGACCTGTTTTGATAGTTCAGGGGGTAGAAAATCCGGTTTCATAGTTAGGGGTGTTATGTAGTCCACCCTTAACAGTTGAGGGGGTTATTTAGACTTTTCCATTTCCTTTTTGGTACAGAAGCAACAGCTCCGAACAGAGGAAAGTAGAGCGTAAGCACAGCTTATCAGAAGTACTACATATACACAACTAAAATACGCAGGGCTATATCCTGTATAGCATAACAAAATATACTCCTGAAGCTTCAATATTTAGCAACAGAATCTTCATGTGCCCCCTTCATCAAAACTTACAAACCAGACTTCAATGTTTACATTAATATTTGCAGGATATTTAACAATATATGAAGAATACATAGGCAAAAAGTATGCAATCTTTTAGTCAGGAAAAAATATGCATTCTTTAAATTTTGCAGAATTCATAGCATTAAAATGTAAGCACCAAGCCACAAAATTAAAATGAGAGCCCGAAAACCTAGGTTGAGCAATACAAACAGCTCATTTGTGAAGTGAAATGCCCCTACTTGCTGCATCATTGCATACATGGAAACACTAGCATCAACTATAGCTTGTACACATAATCATTAAAACTAGAGTCTTATATTAGATAGTAGCTAGAAATCAATATGGTTCAACAACATCACAACACTACTGATAAGCAGGCATCAGTCAATAAGAGTACATATTACATAATCTAAAGAGCTGCGGAAGCTAAGCTGGCCCACGATACTAATAGGCAGGCATCAAGCAATATATAAGAGTACATATTACATAATCTAAAGACAGTGCAGAAGATAAGCTTGCCCAACCATACTGATAATAAGCAGGCATCAGACAATATCTAAGAGTACATACTACATGATCTAAAGACACTGCAGAAGCTAAGCTGGCCCAGTTACATATAATCAGCAGGGAAGATCCACGTGGGGCACCAATTTCCACAGTGATGCTGTGACAGTGCCGTGGTCTCCGACAGCAACGGTGAGATCAACCCAGTTGTCATGTTGTATATGCCAGAGTCATGAAGTGGATTCACAGGGCTCCTTGTAGTCCCACATGAAATATATGCAATCCCCTTGAATTCCATTGTACTCTACAACAGAGAAAGACTTGGAGCAATGGCGGCCAACAAAGAGCACTTGACCACCCAAATTACTGACTTTTCTCCACTGCCTATAGTTAGTGTCCAATGCTGCCTCAAAGACATCAAATGCAACAGTAAGATGGTTCTTAAAGTAATCACGTGCCTGTCCACCACAATAACTCTGAAAAAATCGTCTCACCCTCAATAGTCTACCAGAGCATTCAACTAGATATTCCTTCTTTATAGGAAACATTCCTTGTAAGGGCTGGGGCAAGTCCCGTAAACCCTCCCCAGAGTTGACTACGCATTTCATGCATGAGATCTTCGGCTTACCACTGAGGTCATAATCAATATCAAACAAGAATAGTTTGTCGCTAGGAGAGAGACCGTGGAGCTTCCCATTGAAGAATGCGACATCTCGAAAGGCCTGTAAAGGATGCATGGCGCTCTCACTTAACATGTCAGTAACAATTGGGGGCTGGCATATACATACTGTACTGCAATGACCACTATCTAAGATCAGCACTGCAACAAGTGAATCCGGCGATGAGTCCAAGGGTGCACCAGCTTATAGACAGACGGACAAAGTCCAGAGGTTGCATTGGATGAGTCTTGAGACCAAACAGTAGCTAGTTTAGGAAGCTCCACTATGGCTTTGGAGAAAGGGTTCACTAGTGAGCAATCACCAGTACTTTGCATGAAGAAGAGCCAGTTGTCTATAGAACCACAGCAACGAGTATTGTCTGGCACAGGCATTCGAATAACTTCACCATCTGGAATCCTCAGGAAGGCTCCATCTGGGAGAGTGAGCCATGGGAGCGGAGGGGGCAGGAACTGCAGTGCATTGGACCGCCATGGGTGGCAGACTGCTTTCAGTCGAACACGATCTGCTGTAGATGGGAGATTCTTAATGACAAGGCCCAATAGATCCGGAGGGAGGTCAGACCAAGACAGAGACTGTGTAGCTGCCATCACCCAAAGTCTGCAATAGAAGACAAAGGATTCAAAGTTCAATAAGAGACAAAATTGATGCAAATAACCACGCATATACATATACTTCCTACAGCTGTAGGTGGCTGCACAGCTGAACAAGTTAGGAGTGCTATCAAAATTTGAAGATGCCAGGTATTGAGACCCGAAATCATCAGATCAGAAATCAGTTGAATACATCTATAATGTGCTAGTATTATGTGTGATGTGAATATGTGGTCCTTGCAGTTGGTAACAGCAGCATCAGTAGGTAGCTAACACCAAATTCATATGTTTTGACAAGCTAACTGGAACTGAAGTTGTGCTTGTTTATAGAACTGAATTGTGAAACTAACAGAGAAACAACAATCTTCCCCTTCCCTCTAACTAGAGCCAGCAACAACGAAGGGAGTACGGTGAATTGTGATGGAAACGCCTTCATGGGTATTAAGTTATAGAGAACAGCGATTTTGCAGGGCCATTTTTCAGATGCAAAAACCGGATGGCATTATTACATATATATTTCAAGATTGTTGTTCTGCATTCAACAAGTGCCAGTGAGACGAGTTTGAATCCTGTGTGTGCCGGCCTGGGAGCCGTGAATTGTCTTTAAATTCAGCTTGAACGCTGCTGTCTCGCTCCTGTTGCGCTCTGAAATGAAACCGTACTGTTGCTTTTTGCAATAAAAAGCAGGGGAAACCTCCGTTTCTAAAAAAATATATTTCAAGCTTTTTTTTTCAGAAAAAAGTGCAATTTCTCTTCAAGAAAATGCTCAAGCAAGGAGAGGTGCGCATTGAAACTTAGTACTAGCACATCAGAATCAGATGAACAGTAGACTCCATTGCCGACTAGAAAACCTAGCTTTCGGCCATGAAAGAAAGAGTACAGGGGCTTGCAAGTCTGCAACTTACCTGGTGAGGGGAGGGCGTAATGGCCGACCAGCGACAGAGGAGGAAATGGTGCCGCCTATGCCGCCCGCTACAGCAGAGGGCGGCGGCCGCTGGGGCTCTTCGGTGCGGGGCTGGGACTGGTGAGTGGTGACCTGCCTGCCTCACTGGACGGGAGGAGCGGTAGAGGGGCCGGCAGGTGAGAAATGGAGTAATGGAGGACGGGAAAGCTACTCCCTCATTGATGTGTCACGAACGAAATGCTGTAGCACGTTGCAGTGACTCACCGAGCTCAGCAGCTGCCACCTGCCAAGGAATGACCGTATAGGTTAGCACACATTATTATGCCTGTGCCATGATCAATTCTACTACTACTGCTGCTAATTTCAATCTTTAATTTTTAATCTACCTTCATCTTCACGTACTGATGATTATTTTGGGCAGCTGGGAAACAGTACGTATTCGTCTTGTGAACTGTGACACGTGACAGGCTATCTTGCATAGACACTCTGGCTAAAAAAGATCAGGCTTACTTGGAACATAGAAATCTTGTAAAAACCGTGTAAATAAAAGATTCTTAAAAATCAGTTTAGTTTACCAGAAATGCAGTTTTTTTTTTTGCAAAGAAATAGAAATTTTTCAGGCGTTCTAAAAAGACCCTCACTACAAGCAATTGAAGGGATGTTTGGATAGCTCAATTCCACAAAAGAAGATATTATTATTCATGGTGCATAATTAGTATTATAAGATAAAATAAGATAAATCGTTGTAGTGTTTTAATCTTATCAGAATTGAGAATGTTTGACGAGCACACATCCTATAGGGTCACTTTTGTTTTGACAGAGGAAGTAGCTTATATCGCGCCATAGCTTTGGAGCCTCATCATGAGTTCAGCACAATCTTCTTTGCTAACTGTATTTTGCCTAGTGAAACTCTGAAACTTTTCACGTTGAGGCTATGGGTGTCTGGTATGGATCTAGATTCTCTTAAGAAACATTTCATACGATGAATCAAAAATCATTCTGTGAGATTATTTAGTTGGTAAGTTGAATTATGAATCACATGAAGAGATATATTTTCTTTTTAACAAACATGTAAACAAAAGTATACTTCAAATATTTTTTTGAGCTTTTACTGGGTGAACAATAACTCAAATACAATCCATTTTATCTTTTTTTTTTTTGAAAACACGTCTAAACGCATATTTCGTTAAGCAGGAAACAACCCATTTTAACTTGTTGCATAAATAAAATGATGGCCCATAAGTACGAAAAAACCCCGAAACGATTCACTATGAACCCACCCTTTCCTGGTTTCTAATTTCAGTGAAGAAAACGTGGAGTTGAGTTGAGTTGGCGCCTCTTGTGGCGTAAGTTGAGTTGAATTGGTATCTGAGTATGCAGTTGGAGTAGGGTACCCTCCACAATTGTATCTGTGGTTTTCGCCCAGTTTTCACTTTAAAAACTGGGCGGCCGCTTGGCTTCTTTTTTCTTTATTCGTCTAATAGAAATCGCGGCAAAGTTTTTGCCGTCCTTTCTAAAAAACGTGGAACGTAATCATTCCGGATCTAGGCGGCATAACACTTTTGAAAGTTTTTTTTCTTTCAAAGGAGGTACAACACTATTTGTAAGCGTTTACAGTGATTCACGTCCAAACATGGCCTAAACGCTTGCATCTTCTTCAAGACAATCGC
>DXKC01005352.1:0-11293 GCA_031170775.1 Cymbopogon citratus
AATCCCAGTAATTTGTAGTGCATTTATTGATTTTCAAAGAGCAAATTGATGAACATTTTGCAGTGAACTTCACAATTGTCATGAAACCAAATTAGGATTGATTTTGTGCTGATAACATTTTAGTATATTTCCTTCACACTTTATTAGCTTCATGCATGACTCTCTCTGGAAGGGCGAGAGCAATAGCAATGTGTTAATAATTCTGGAGGACCCCTAGGAAGTTGTTGGCACAAGATGCAGCTGCCAAAAATGTGGTGATGCTGCTGCTGATGTTTCGGAGGGATGCACAAAGCTGATGATAATGCACAGGGAACTCACACACCTCCACCAGTAAATCAATTTTCTTAGGCAGAGGGTTAGGCTGCCATAATACAAACGATATGTCTTGCTTTATCTTGTTAGATAATTAGGCAATTTCCATGTAATTTTAATTCCATAAATTAACATTATGATGATGACATATGAAAGATTATTAATTATTGATATCATGACATAAACCATATTCATGGCATGATTAATCATGTGATCAAGAAACATATGAAGCATGTGAATATCAAAAACTTATGCATGATATATGAAACATAACAGTAAAGCATGACATATCTCTCATAACAGCAATGCAGGGTAATATATGAAACGATGTAACAGAACAACTGAAACATGCGGGCAGTAGCACATGAAACAACATAATTGAACCATAAAAACATGCAGACATGGCATATAACTTATAGCAGAAAGAAACACAAGATAAATTATGAAACAACATGACTGAACATATAAAACAGACTCATGGCAACATATGGAACAACATGAATGAACCATCGAAACATCTAGGAACTGCTGAATGAAAAATAGAGAGGAGATGAACTGATCATACCCTTCCATCCGTGCATCCGAAGTTCCCGAACCTTGTCCAACTTCCTTCGTCATGCCGTAGGGGATTTGATCTCTCCGCCAGGAAGATGTTGAAGTCCTTCGTGAGGAAGATGATGTCGCCTACACCTCGAGGAAGAAGATGATGAACAACAGCTCTTTGGTCAGTTGCGTAGACGCTCCCCAAAAACCTAATTGCCGATCCCCCGTGCAAGATCTCAAACGGCAAGGGCTTCGAAGGCACCTGCCCTCTCGCACCTCCGTGCGCACGGAGTCACGAGATGGAGAGGGCTTAAAACACAGCAGGATTATGTGATGGAACCAAGAGCCTATGACTGAAGGAGCAGTATGGGATATATACTAAGCAAAGGGAGGGCCAAAGGACTCAAAGGACTCCGGATGCAAAGAGTCTCATGGCAAGGAGCCAAGAGGCCTCACGCATGGAGGCCAAAAGCCTCTCACGGCATGCATCTAGTGGAGAAATGGAAATAATCATTTGTCAATTAAATAAAGTGGAAGTAACTTCCATAATGAAGCCACATAATTAATTGACAAAATGAAAAGTCCATCTATCCATTTGCCTTCCTGCCAGCCCGCATCGCCCTGGCTCGGCCCAGCCGACCGTGTCAAAGCTCAGTCAAATCTCGTACAATATACTTGCATTCGGACCATAGAATTTATTTGATTTATTAAATATTATATGGGCAATCCCATAATATATCCAACATATCCCACCAAACTCTAGGGTTCGTAGCAAATTGGTCTTAAAACCACATTCCTTTTATATACTAGTGTTTTGATGGAGACTGTTAAGTTGAACATCCATCTAGAAGTAGAGTTTTACCCAGCCACAACTGAACAATGGAATATGCCTTAAATTGATAATTTTGTGTAAGGTGAGATCCACAAAAGTCCTTTGCTGCTACTAGGCTGCAATACGCTATCCCCTCTATTTGAAGCATACAAGTCACATTTCAATGCCTTTCATGAGTATTTAGGACTACCCAACTCTCGTAGACTGTGACCAGCAGTCTGACTCATATAGGTGTACTCCTTAAAAGATGTTCTGTACGACAACATATCATCTTTTATAGGACTCTTGGAATACATTAAGGTAAATGACATCCTGTCTTACTGATAGGAAAGATGTACATAAGAGATGAATCAAGAAAGGGATTTTTTCTCTTAATCTACTCCTAACTTATTTCATCATTCTATTTTACGAGATCTCCGATCACATAGAGCAGGTTACCACTGTAGTAGATTTCATATGGGTCTCATACCCGTCTCCCTCGATGCACTTTCTATCACATTGCGTGACTGATCCATAGTAAATTGATAAGCCGGATTATTCGACGTGTCTCGTACCTGCAAATCTCAGAATCGGCTAGAAAAATAGCGACTTGAGCCAACGCATCAGTCAGTGGGGCTGGGCTGAGCATGCCTAGAGAGAGCTTGGGCTTTCTCAAGTCACGGACGAAAGAAAAGGCCTCCCTTGGGCCCTGTAAGGCATTAGGCTTGCGAAGGGCCTCACTGCCTCAATCGGGCCAATATGCTGAAGACCGCCAGCCGCCCAGCGAGGCACGGCGCGGTCCAAGGCGTTGGCAGTGGAGCAGCGGCGGCGTGGTTGCGCAGGTGGCAGTGGCAGAGCAGCAGCGGTGGCGGGGCGGCAGGGCACCGGCCGCCGAGCTGCGCTGCGGCCTGCGGCTAGTGGCCGCGTCGCCACTCACGCGCGGACAGGGGACGCGTCCACGGCAGGTTGTCAAGCCGCAATCCAGCAAGGCTTCATGCGTTGTTCTCTTGTAATTATGCACATTTTAATTTTCCATCGTTTGATTCAGCATTTAATGTCTAAACGGCAGGTTGTTATTTGACCATTCTGAGCCTCGATGCATTGTGTTCTACACTGCCAGTGCCCTGAATGTTCTGGCTTCTGAACCTCTAACACTTAATTGTCATGTGCTAGACTGCTAGTGCCCTGAATTGTTTCTGAACCTCAGAACCTGTAAGGCTTGACAACAAGACTTTTGATGCGAGCTTTGCAATTCCTTCTGAATCAGTGGTTGATTGCTGGTTGCTAGTTGCTTGTATTATGCTCTGAATGACTGAACCTGACAAATTTACATCAGTTCTCAGTAGTTGACCCGTTGGGGACCTTAGATGTGCCTGTGCAACACTGGAGCTGTCCCTTTGAGATAAGTTTCTACTATTTTCCCTTATGTTATTATTGATTAGTTATTTATATACTCTTTTTTTCAGTTTATTAGCTCTTATCTATTTGTCTTTTTAGTTGCTGTTGTCTATTCAAGAAGCCAAGCCCCAAGTATCCAATTCACATGAAGTCAAGAACAATTATGCAGCCCCAGGTATGATTAACATATTATGAGTTTTTTATATTCAGTTATTCACATGTTCTTTATTTGCTCATTTCTCTACAAAGTACAACATTCTTTTGTTCGCCTTTGCAAGTCTGTTTGTGCCTTTAGAACACATCACTTTGGCCTTCATTTGTGCCTTTACCTCTTGCTCTTGCTCCTACTAGCAATAAAAACTCAGTTGGTTTTAATTTTGGGAATTTGGTGTTTCTACCTTATTCTCAGCTTCAACTGTGATTTTACCCTTTCTTTTTTAACTTTATGTTTTTACCCTCACTTTTATTAAGTGAAGCAACCGTCTACCCCTCCTTTCTAACAGCGTTGCAATATTCGTATTAAAAGGCCAAAAAAAAAAGGAAAGATAGGTGGATGAATAGACATAAATGCCTCTGGGCCTTTTGAGTCGCAGAAACAAGTTGCGACTCGCGATCCTTCGCTCCACATCATCGCGAACTCCAGCGGTGCTGCTCCTGGCGAGGGCGACGTGGTTAGGGTGCTCGCCGGTCCGGGCTGTCGCGTCCTCCTCAGGTGTGCCGCTGGCCGCCCCCGTCCAGCCAGGGCCGTTCAGCCAGCTACTGATCTGGTTTGTCTGCCCACCACCTGTTTGAGCAAATGACCGTGCGACTCTTTGTTCCAGACTTCCAGCAAACGGCTGCGTGGCTCTTTAATTCTTGCTTACAGAAGAACATGTTTCTTGTTTGCTGCTTCGATCCATAAGGAGGCTATCGATGCTAGTTTGCCTTTTTTTTTTAACTTTGCGTAGGGATGAGAAACAACATCTCTTTTTTTTTTTAGGAACAATAGATGCTGCTAGTTGAAAGGAGCAGTGATATATTTAAGCAGTGATTATTACTGCTTTGTTGATAGTAAATTCAATATTGCTGTTCATTCAATATGAGTGAAATTTGCATGCAGTGTGATACTAAATTCTGACTATATGGATGTCGCCAAAATTTTCTAAAAAAATCTTTATACTTGTTGAATTTAGACAGGGGTAAAAACACAAATATAATAATAAAATGAGGGTAAAAATGTATGGGCAAAATTGTCCTTTTTGACACCGTTAGAGGAACTTAACAGAACATGGGTAGACTCTTTCTTCGTTTTGAAATAGCAGGGGTAAAATCACAAAGTTGAAAAAACAAGGGTAAAATCATCGTTTCATATAAAGGCGAGGGTAGAATCACCAATGCCCCTTTAATTTTTTGCATAACATGCAGATGGAGGTCAAAATAAGGGTTAGAAACAAAATTTGCCCATATAGATAGGGATATGATTGTTGCTACAGTGAAGAACATATGGAGGGTTTAGACATAAGCACACTTTGATGCCTTCACCACGGGTTGAAATTCAGATGAATCGCACGCACCTTGGGCACCATCCCTGCTGCACGGCACACATTCCCGGCCATTACATATGTACAAGTACAAGAATACAAGTAGAACATATAGGGTTATATAAGTTTTAACAGATAATCCCAGCAGTCCTGCTGCTATTTCAAATTTCAAATTAATGCCCCAGATCGAGGCGTGATTTCAACTTCCAACTGTATTCGTTGGAATAATCTCCATCTTCAGAATCTGACCAAAATTAACATAGAATCTAAGTAAAGAGTCTGCAGAAGAGAAAAAGAGTAAGTTATCCATTCCAATGTCCTGCTACTTCGTATCATGGATTTTGTTCGCAATTTCACATTGTACTCAAAACTAAGGTACACCACATATAGTTTCAAGAACAAGAAGATGATACACCTAGTGTCCTGATTCCTGAATCGTTCCCAAAATAGGGCATAACCTACACACCTAGTGGATGGTAATACATATTCAAATTGGCCATAAAAGGATCCACGAGTAGTTTGTGGGGCACCAAATATCCACTATTGAAGCAAAGCAGGACAGGGCCGGTATCTCGCAAGTCATCCATGAAACAGATGAGATGGTAATACCCACGGAGAGATAGTTTCATTAGTAGCTCTTGACTCCTTTTTTTCTTTGGGCTTGGATGCCTTGTAATTTTGTTTTCTTCTTGCCTTTTTGTAAATATTGGCAAAATTTGCCCATATAGATTGGGATATGATTGTTGCTACAGTGAAGAACATATGGAGGGTTTAGACATAAGCACACTTTGATGCCTTCACCACGGGTTGAAATTCAGATGAATCGCACGCACCTTGGGCACCATCCCTGCTGCACGGCACACATTCCCGGCCATTACATATGTACAAGTACAAGAATACAAGTAGAACATATAGGGTTATATAAGTTTTAACAGATAATCCCAGCAGTCCTGCTGCTATTTCAAATTTCAAATTAATGCCCCAGATCGAGGCGTGATTTCAACTTCCAACTGTATTCGTTGGAATAATCTCCATCTTCAGAATCTGACCAAAATTAACATAGAATCTAAGTAAAGAGTCTGCAGAAGAGAAAAAGAGTAAGTTATCCATTCCAATGTCCTGCTACTTCGTATCATGGATTTTGTTCGCAATTTCACATTGTACTCAAAACTAAGGTACACCACATATAGTTTCAAGAACAAGAAGATGATACACCTAGTGTCCTGATTCCTGAATCGTTCCCAAAATAGGGCATAACCTACACACCTAGTGGATGGTAATACATATTCAAATTGGCCATAAAAGGATCCACGAGTAGTTTGTGGGGCACCAAATATCCACTATTGAAGCAAAGCAGGACAGGGCCGGTATCTCGCAAGTCATCCATGAAACAGATGAGATGGTAATACCCGTGGAGAGATAGTTTCATTAGTAGCTCTTGACTCCTTTTTTTTTCTTTGGGCTTGGATGCCTTGTAATTTTGTTTTCTTCTTGCCTTTTTGTAAATATTGTACATAAACTCATTCCTTTATTAATGAAAAAAACAAAAAAAGTGGCCGGAGGCTCCCCGACCGTTCAGGAAAAAAAAATACGGTGTTAGTGTTGTTGAGCAAGACCTCCAACAAATGGACTATTCTTTATTCATCCATGTCACTGACGAGCATTCATGGATGTGCGCAAAAGGGCAAGCGTGAGGAGGAAGCTCACCACACTGACCGCTGCCATTCCCAAATCGATCACAGTCGTCGTTCCTCTTTCTACTTCAGACACCATAAAGGCGTTGCTCTTGTTCCTCCAAACTTGTAGTACTGTAGCTCCCAGTGCTCCAATCATCTCTTTGCTTGTTTTCTGCACACAGAGGTGTGCACTGCCATGTTTAGACTTCCAAGACATCCGATACATCTTCGCCTCAGCATTATGGTGAAGAAATTCTACTGCCTTGGGCAGCACGAGACTGTCAAGTTGGTGTGGATGAACATTTGCATCTAACAACTGCTCAATTGCTTCTGTTGCAGAGCTCTCGGCTTCAGTGGCAAACTTGACGTCTTCCAAAGGGTGATGCGGCATGAACAGAAATCCCAGCTGCAAAAGCAAGAGATCCTCTTGGAAAGATGATGCACTGTGACATATCATCTTTGATCCCTGCAATTCCCGATACTCAGACAGCAAAATCTGACGCTGCAAAAACACTCCAATGACTTGTTCTGGGAATATGCCTGATAGCCCCGGAGCATTTATGCTGCTGCTGCTGCTACAAGCTGCAAACATGTTTCGGAGCTCATTCTGTTTGCAGCAGAATGGATCTGGACGGGACCATTGAGTCAAAGTATCATGAACTTGGTTCCAGTGTTCCATGTCACCTGGTTCATTGTACATAGGCGACCACTTAAAGTCTTGCGTAGGAAGCTGAGTGAGCTCTCTGATGACTACCTCGCTGATAGAGTTGAAGTGAGGTGTGAGCAGCTGCAAACACTTGACAGTAATCCCAATGACGTCTGTACTCTGGGAAAGACGCAGCATGAGCCAGAGGCGAAAATTCTCCTTGGGTGCCCCATGGTCTTCATGGATGAAAGATAGCATTGCCTCCAGCCCGCGCTCCTCAAAACTCATAGGCCGTATGCTGAAACATTTGAGCATACCTCCCTGGTGCTGTAGCATTTGATAATGTGCATATTTGCCTGCAAAGAGATGACGGACAAGGGGGGAAAGGAAACTGTATGGTCGCGGTGCTCCACTTAACTGCACCAGTCTGAGGAAATCATCAGCACCGTTTGCTAGCCTCTCGAACCTTTGAACAACAGCCTTGCTTGAGGGTTCACCATTGTTCCTATGACTGACAATAGAGGATAAGAATGATTTGGTGCTGTGAGCTACTCGTCTGGGAAACATGGACTGCCTGAGCTTCTCTTTGGTATCTTTCACTTCAAGAGAGCGCTGCTTGCATCTTCGAAGCTCGTCATCGCACTCTAGAGCAACACGCTTCAGCTTCTTTCTCCAGCGCAGCAGTGCCACGTCAGTGATCTGCCACTGGTTTGATGTCTCGATGGTTGCATCGAGTTTGATGCACGCCATCTCTAGCCTCTCTATGCTGCTACTGTCTCCATCTGATCCATCCTTGTGCTTGTTGATGATGCTAGAAAATATTTGACCGACTACCTCCCCAACAATGGCAGAACTAGTCATCTCAGCCATTTTGATTTGCCGTACTGTCTATTTAAGGTAAACTCCCCCTACACAAGAAAGAAAAGGACTAGCATTAGGGTGGCACTGTAGGCGCAGGTATCTAAGATTCCACATACAGATCTTTGTCACACTAGCATACGAGATCTCATCCTAATCCTAACCTTGTCTTATGTATGTATGAACCTCATGATTTGAGAGCATGAGAAGAACAAAGCAAGCTGAAAGGTGTAACAGAATGTGCTTTCATGTTGAGCTTTACTAGTTGACCACATGATAAGGTAAGGGAGCTGAGGTCAAAGATTGAAACTTGAAATGGCTAATTGCAAATGGGAAGAAGATAAGGTTTTGTGAGGACCATTGGTTTGGTAACTAAGTCTTGCGATACAGTATTGGCCTCTGTATGTTATCTGTAATCAACAACGTATTACTATTGATGAGGACTAGGATGCTGAAAATCTCAGATTAAAATTTAGAACAAATGTGTCCCAATTTCTTATGAATCTTTAGTTTGAACTTGAGAGTATTGCTGAATACATATTTTTTCTGAAGAAGAGGATTAATTTGTCTTGATTTTTAGTTCAAACGCCAGATCTGTTCAATCTTTTTATGTGGTTATTAACCATGGAGGTGTACTGCCTGTTTATGTTCATGCAGTTTGGATACTCCCGATTCCACCGAGAGTGCAAATCTTTCTTTGGCTTTTATAGCTAAGAATAAGCTCTAAACTAGAGACAACATAGCAATACGCAGAGAAGTTGTAATAATGAGTCTGAATCTATTTGTCACCTTTTCTTTAGCTGCTATGTTGGTACCAGCATATGGAATGAAGTTTCAGATATTATCAATTTCCTTGTAGGACAGGATTTTGAATCTTTGGCTTGCTTTTGGTTGTGCAGTAAGAAAAATGGGATTGTTAATATAGTGAGCTCTGCAGTTTCGCGGTGTCTTTGGAAAATGGGAAATGACTTATGTTTTCAGAGAACAATGTAGTCAGGAGAGATGACTTTGATGAGGAGAGTAGCAAAGATGCTGAGATACTAGTTGACAATGTTCATTCAGGAGATACAAGTGCTGGTGGGGACTTTACTGGAGAATTGGAGTGCATTACAAGCCTGCAGCTTCAGATTGGGTGGTTGATGAACTTGGAAGGGCGGTCATAATCAGATTGGGCACGATCGGATGTTCAGCTTTTGGCGTTGCAATCCAACCATGCAACCACTGTAGTGAAGAAATTAATCTTCAAGAGATGTTTCTGTTTTGAAACTCTAGTTTAAACTGCAGTAAGGCCGAATACGCTGGTACTCTTCACGCTGTTATACACTTTGTTTCGAATAAAGCAGGCGAAACATGTTCTCTAAAAAAAATTATGTTCAAAACAAAATTATATTCAAAACAAATACTAATCCGTCTCAAAATAGACTTATAAGATTCAAAATTTGTTCTAAAACATTTAGCCTTCTCATCTTCCCATACACATTTCTCTTTTCCCAATACATCTCGATCTATTTTGGTCTTTTGCCAAGTAATATGGGATTGAGAGAGTACGTCAAATTGTCCTCATCGTTACCGAAATAACATATAGTACTACACAATGATGCAATATATTCTGATAATAATATGATTTAAAGAACAAATAAGGAGATGGATGGAAGTTTTTAAAAAATACTACCTTACGGCCGGCCGCTGAGCAGGGATGCGCCATAGGTTGGTGCTGCTCTCGCCAAGGCTGCACCTAGCTTGACAAGCCGTCCTCCCACAACAGCCTCTGCCATGGTTGATGCGTCCGCTTGCTTGGGGGTGCTTTAGAGTCACATAACCTCCATACCTGAATCTAACAAAACAATTCAACTTTTTTTTTTCTTGACAACTAAAACAATTCAACTTTGAGGTCATCCAAATCTGAGCTCTGGATTTATCTAAAAAAAAAATCTGAGCTCTGGAAGTTGGAACAAACTGTGAACTGACGCAATTTGCTGCCTGGATATGGGTGGAGCACGATAACAGGCATGCGCAGCCAGATCCAGCCTTGGGTCTTGCTGAAAATGAAACACGGTCAGCCTCGGCGAATTGGGAAGAGAACAGAGATGCATTCTTTATTCCTGTGTGGCTATGTGCAATCAGCAAGTCAACGACGACCACCAAGCGATGTGGTTCTTTGACTCTTTGCGGTTCCGTGGTGGAAGGAATGAAACTCCGAAATGTCTTGGCAATGTGGGCCCGGCACTGATGGTAGCATGAGTTATGTGCAACATTTTACCTTGGCAAAAAAAAAAAAAAAAAAGAGAGAGAGATAGAGATAAAGCAAAGCAATAGCGGAATGGGCACTTTGAAATACTAGTGGAGTCCATATAGTTTTAACTCAGACTAGAACAGCTGCACTGTACGCCAACTGCATGGAGAAACAAAGCCTATTCTGACAGGCTATGTCTTGGCGTGGGTGCCAAAACTTGCCCTGCTTCAGTTCAGGCAAAACAGAGTACCACCACCATCAGGGTAACAACATTGCTGTTTTGATGTTTGGGACTACTCTATACCATGTTTTTCAGCTTCGCTCCACGTATTTTAACGAGTAGTATATAGCCACATATGGAGTTGTCTTTCATATTCCTATCCGAATTTAAAATAAAATGTGGTAAAAAATGATATCCCTAATCATGCAGATCCCAGCTGAACCCATCCCTACCCATTCAGACATGTGTACAGAAATATTGCATTGAAGTCAGCAAGCTATATGAACTTGTGGCTTTTGATTATGTATATGCTCTTTGAGCAGTGTTATTTTATTTAGAGTAAATTGTACTGTAAATACCTAAACTATTAGATGGTTCCCAGATAAGTACTCTAACTAAAAATGTAATAGATGGGTACTCAAACTATAGTACATTTTAGTGTTCAAAGGTACAAACCTGGTCACGCAGGCGCTCGCAGCTGACGTGGAGCTTCCACCGTGGACGCTGGCCTCTTCGCGTTTTGTGAAAACCCCCTCCACCAATATAGACTCTCCTCACTCTCTCCCTCCTCCTATCACTTTCATGTGGGATCCACTCGTGAGATTTGTCTTCAACCTCCAGGGTCCAGCATTGGATAGGAGAGAACACTGGATGGGAGGCCACGCTCGCCGCTCCTTGCTGCATCATCCCGGCCGTGCCACGCCACACCTCGCTGCCCCCGTACGCTTCTGCCCCGTGCCCTCCAGGTCGCGGCGGAGCGCCTCGCACTCGCGCCGGCGAAGCCGCAGCAGTGCTGCTCACGCTCGCCCCAGCGAGGCCGTGGCGGAGGGCGGAGCGCCTCACACTCGCGCCGTCGAAGCCGCAGCAGTGCTGCTCACACTCGCCCCGGCAAGGCCGTGGCGGAGCAACACGCACGCGTGCCTGCCAGGCCGTGGCTGAGCAGTCCACGGAGGGAGCCACACTAGCACAAGCTGAGCAGGCCACGGTTGGCCACATGGACGAGGCAGGGAGCCAGCGGCAACCCGCATCTTCCAAAAATTCACCGTGCACAAGCCACCGCTCCCAAATTCCTCTCA
>DXKC01005357.1:0-11473 GCA_031170775.1 Cymbopogon citratus
CATTTTCATCCATGATCTGCGACACAATGAACATGGCAATCTTCTCCCTAATATCATTCAAGTTGATTGGAGTCATAAAATCAAATCCCTGTAAAAAACAGTAGCATTAAGATGAAGCTTAATAATAAGTTCTCGATCTTGTTGCGTAACATTTGAAACAACTATCAAAAAAAGATTCAGCTTCAAAATTAATAATTTCTCTTTTGATAGGTAATTCCAAAACATCAAGAGACTTTGAAAACAAAGCAAATTTAATTAAGTGCTGCGTTGCACATGCATGTTAAAGTTTAGACGCATACGTACGGCGTACTAAAATGTCTCTCCGTATATACTCAATTTTTTTATACTGGTAGATGTGTGTTTAGTAACGGTGCAACAAATATTGTCTACAAACGGCATCGTTTGTTGAGATTAGGACCCCACGTTGTTTGCTCATGTTAAAGTTTAGGGTGTATGGTTTAGTGTTTTGGGTACCCAGTGGTTGCTGAGATTATGGATCTTAGCATCTGCTGAGATTAGTGTACGCATTGTTTGCTGAGATTAGGGTTTATAACTTTTGGTGTCATTAGTTTTTGCAGTGGCTGCTGAGATTAGGGGTCGTAGCGTCTACTGAGATTAGTGTACGCATTGTTTGCTGAGATTAGGGTTCACGACTTTCAGTGTCATTAGTTTTTGCAGTGGTTGCTGAGATTAGGGGGGTCGTAGCGTTTGCTAAGATTAGTGTACGCATTATTTACTGAGATTAGGGTTCACGACTTTTGGTGTCATTAGTTTTTGGGCGCGGCACGCGCTCGGACGTCCGATGCGTCGGACGCCGAGCGGCCCACCATGGCCCACAGTGCCTCGTTCCCACATCCGCGCACGCCGTCCAACGCCCGCCTAGCGCACTGCCAATGCCTCCCTGATGGGGCACGCACGCGTAACTGCTGCACTATGCACCGCCTGTGTACGTACTCCTAGTGACGCGTAGCTACAGGAGCGGCAGTACCTGGCGTCAGGCATCACACATGCACATGTACTGTTCAGTGCTACTAGCCTGCTAACATGCGGGAGCCCTCACATGTAGGTTCGGCCACAGCCGCACACTACTATGGTACGCAATTCTCAGTCCCACAAATAAATGCTCCTTGTTACTTCTACAATTTTTATTTGATCATTCATTTTATTTAAATTTTGTATAAAAATTAAGTAAATAAATTATTATAAAAGTAGTATGTTTTAATGTGCAATCTGGAATAATTTCACAATATATATTAAAACATTTACAACATATGTTTGCAACATATATTTATAGCAACTGTAACATATTTAAAATTTACATAAAACACACTTGCAACAGATGTCTAAAAATAGATAATTTTTTTGAATAAACGAATGCAACATATGTGTAGCACTGAAACAAATAGATCAAAGACTTGCAACATATGTCTTAAGCAAAATAAACATTTGTAATATACATGTGCAATATATGTCCCCCCTACGTACTACATGCACCTACCCGGAGAGCCCCGTTGGATGGGAGCACTCATGGTCGTTTGTCGCGGGTGGACTGTTGCGTCCGCAAGACACTACATACGTCGGTTTTCTATGCCTCCTAAATAATGTTGCAAGTCGACCTAAAAAACAGCTGAAACATTTACATAAATATTTGTAACACATACATTTAAAATAAATGAAACATTTTAAATAGAATCTTGCAACATACATGTATAGCTTGCGCAACATCTAAATAAAACACTTGTAACATACGTTTGGAATACATTAAACATTTCAAATATACAATTGCAACATATGTGTACAACCATTGCAACTACCAGATAAAACACTTGCAACATATGCTTCAAATAACTAAAAATTTTAAAAATATATATGTGCAACATAGGTGGACATTTACAACATAAATATTTAAATTCAAAACAAATGCAACATACGGTTCAAACACATCAAAACATTTTTAATATCAATTGCAACATATGTGTATAACCATTGCAACTGTTAAATAAAACACTTACAAACATATATTTAAAACAACTGAAACATTTAAAATATATGTGCAACATAGGTGTATATTTACAACATAAACATCTAAATTAAAGACAAATGCAAAATATATATATGATAAGTTGATACTACTCCGTACCATAGAGCCTACGGTGCACTCAACACAATATTTACGTACGTACTCCTCTGTCCCTAAAAGACTGTCGTCATAGTATGCGTGCCGCAAGTTTGACTCAATTTGTAAAAAATATATGCAACATTTGTATCTCTAAATAAATTTGTTGAAAAACTAGATTCAAAGATCTTTCTGATGATACTAAATATTGTACTAATTTATGATATTTGTATTTTTAAAAATTGCTGGCATTTGCTTCTCGGAAAACGAAACGACACTTATTTAGAAATGGAGGGAGTACTAGTATACTCCGCATGTCTTGTCAGGTACTGAGATGTTTTTTTCTGACACATCATATACTGAGATGTTGGTAGTAAGAAGCAGCATGCGGAGTTACAGTACGCCAGCAGCATGCGGCAGGCCAAAAGCAGCACATGCGCCAACAGCAACAGGAGGCAAAACCTGCGCTAGGCAGCAGTAGGAGGCAGGCCTACTGTACGTACAGTACAGTACACAGCAGCAGCGGCAGACCACACGCTAGGCGGTACTGTAGTAGTAGGCAGGAAGCCGGTCTATACGGAGGATTACTACTAGCCTTAATGCGCGTGGTCCTAGGGCTGTCCGCAAGGTGGGCTGGCGCTGCGGCCCACTAAAAACTGTCCGACTGATCGATCGGACGATCGAACCGAAGCATTACCGTTAGTTTTTGCAGTGGTTGCTGAGATTAGGGGGTCGCAGCGTTTGCTAAGATTAGTGTACGCATTATTTGCTGAGATTAGGGTTCACGACTTTTGGTGCCATTAATTTTTTCAGTGGTTGTTGAGATTAGGGGTCGTAGCGTTTGCTGAGATTAGTGTGTATGCATTATTTGCTGAGATTAGGTTCACGACTTTTGGTGTCATTAGTTTTTGCAGTGTTTGCTGAGATTAGAGGTCGCAGCGTGACTGTTAAAACAACACGCGTTTTTCATCCTTACCTATAGCAACCACGAAATAAATGAGTTTTTCATCCTTACCTATTTTATATGTGATCCGGAGCTATTGACTGTTAAAACAACACGCGTTTCGATGATCACGCCCAATCAATTCCGTAACACATGTCTAAAACCGATTCCAAAACACATTAGAATGTATCACAATGATCGTTGAATAATTTTTTGAGCTATAGATCGCTCAATTTATCACACAACAAACTAAATTTTAGCCTATTCCCTCTCGCAAACTACTACTGAATCTAACGAACTTTTCAACTTGCTGAACATGCACATATTCTATTGCAATAAACTGACATGGCTATAAGTTTTAAAATAAAAGAGAAAAATAAATAGAACTTATGAACCTATATCTCCGTGGGCCGCAATAGCCTGGTCTGGGCTGACTAACGGGCTGAGTAGGCGTCATTGTCCCTGGAAGACGACGACGACTTAACGGGCTCATCGTCTTCTCCATTCTCCACTGCCGGCTGCCGCCGCCTCCATTCCATTTCAGCAAGAGCTCAGCGTCGCTCCTTCTCTGCCGTCCACTCTCCGCGTGTCGGCCGTACTCATCTCCTGCGGTCCCTACCTGGGTAGGGTAGATCCTGCAACGGGCTCATCCGCCGCCACGCCGGGTCGCTGCGGAGCGCCGCTGTCCTTCTCCATTCCCCTCCAACAAAGCTACCCACGAGTTGCTGCTGTTTCTTGGTAAGCCCAGATTTGCTCGACTCCTCGGCTAAATCCGGAGTGGCGTAGCCTCCCTGATGTCACTGGAGTTTCGCAGGACTTCGGCGCGTCCGCGCGATGGGTGGAGGAGGCGTCTGGGTTTCCCGGCTGGCTTCCCTTCTTGCGCTTGGTTTTGTGCTCAGCTGCGTCGAGGCTAGCCTGGGAGATATTGATCCGCGGTACAGGTGAGACGCATCTCTGGTTGGTTCTCGAATTTTGACTTGTCTCCAGTAGTGGAATGTATTCTTGCGTGAATTGTTTTCTACTCCGTAGATCCTTATACGGGAATTATGTTGTGGGATTCCTTCGCTTATACGGGGATTGTGCACAGAAGTGTTCCTGTTTACACAATTGTTGATAGGTAATCCTTGTAGTTAAGTAGGAGTTGGTACCATAAATCTTGGACAAGGCATTGCACTCTTAGTCAGTTAGTCCTCTTATGTCATGTAAAGATGCGTTCCTGTTTGAATTGTGGTTGATGTAAACTCACATGCACCAAGTTGACGAAATAAGAACATATACAAACTGAGAAGGATGCCTCCAAGTAGATCACATTTTCAAAATAAAAAAGCTTAATATCTATAGTAAATGATCTTTGGTTTAAGTAACTTGCTTTCTTTGGTAAGTGGAAGGTGTCTCAGTGTCCTGTGAGAAGGTGCGACGCAACCGGAGATGGAATTTTCTAGAACAAGGCTGAGTGGCTGACTGCCTGATATTTTAACAGCAGGCTAGTTGTAGCAAACTGTACAAAACTCCCTTGGGAGTTGAGAACTAGAAGCTTGTGCTTAATGATTTCTTTTTTGGAGTTGGTGGAAAATCATGAATTACATGCACCTATGCACATTTGACATTTCTATTATTGCTGCTTCTTTTGTTCCTTTGCTAATATATTGGACTTGAAATTTCTGGCATACTAATATCATTTAGAGGGGAAGTATTCACTTCAGTGGTGTGGTGGAAATATGTGGTCTTGCTCAAACTGTGGATGGCAATCAGCAAAGTATTTTTGTGAACTGAAGTTGAAAGTGCTAACATGGCTGTAGAGTGGCCAAGGGGCGTAGTTTTCACATATACTATTGACAACTGTAACAATTCTTGGGAAAAAACTTTTATAAATTGATAAAAAGGAAAAATGGCCATACTTACAGCATTTAAATTCAGAAAAAAAAATGCTATAGATTGAAACAGTTTTTGCCCTTTGGTAATCTTCAGAGGTTCAGATATGTTATTATTAGCATTTTGTATCAGAAAAATCAAAGATAGTCTAACCCTTTGATTTGTATTAAAACCATAGTTAATATAGTTAGGTTACACCTAATAAGTAAACGTCATTGACAATAACTGACCGTTAGTCAGGAAAAAATGCCTCTGCTACCCTTGTACTTTAAGGAGCATGAAAAGAGAATTGATTCATTTTGTATCAACATTGGTCTATATAAATACCTCAATGCTTTCCTTGGGAGAGATCCTCGTCTCCTTGTTAACCACCATATGTGCACTATGTTATGTTGCTAGTTGCCAAACATCATGGCTATTCATCCCAGGTGTGATTAACCAGTTCAGCCATTTGCAGTTATGACTTACACTAATGCTTTCCACATTTATTTGGTTGTAATTTTTTTTAAAAAAGCGCCACCTTTGGGCGCGGCCTTCCTGGAGGCCAGCATGGGCAGCCGGGGCTCGAACCTGGACCGGTGGCTCCACCCTTGGAGACTTTGCCAGCTGCTCTAGGCACTCTTCCCCTTCGGTTGTAAAATTTCTAGGATAATCAACCTTGTTGCAGACATCTGGCATGCATCCATTATTCTTATTTTTTTCTATTCGTGGAGAATAAAGTAAGGTTTGAATTGATCGAATTATACTTTAGTTGTAGTATACGGGCCTGTTTGGTTTGAGACCTAACCATTGTGCCTGAGGGAAACTGCTGCCTGAAGGTAGCCAGAAATTTTGATGACTTTTGCCTGTTCAGGCTATAGTGTGTTTGGTTGATACTGAGCCTGAAATTGAATTAGTTGCTAATATATTCTCCTCAATATTAGCTCAAATCATCATTATCTTTGATGAAAATTATTGGGACGTACAATTTTCGAAGATGGATTATGGTAGATTATTATTTCAAATTATTGTACCCTTGTCATAGAACAACATGTGTGTCCATCCATCTTGCCGTGGAGAGATAAAAGTGGATTGAGGGAGGGAGGCTGTGGAGGGTAATATGCAGTAGCATCAATGAACATTTAATGGCATGAATCAATAGTAATTAACAATGTACTGAAATGTGAGTAACGGATGTTGGAGCATTCATTGAGTCTGCTGAGCACTTTTGTGTGCCTGAGTGACCAAACAAGGTATGTGCAGTGACTACTAACTAGGGAATGCAAAGGGCAAAGAGCAATCTACACAGGGCTCAATTCAAACAGACCCTACTGTCTACTCAGGGCTTAATCCAATATACCTGTGTACCTGTGGCATTTAAAAGAAATGTTGCAGCTGTCTGCTTCGTTATAGTGAAAGCCTTTTTTATCAGAGTAGCTCATTCCAAAGCAGCTGTTTGCCTGTTTCAAAGGTAGGCAGAAGTGACTAACTTTTTTTTTTTTTGTGGTAGTGTCTTTATGTCCATGGTGATCCAAACTATTTTTTTTAAATGGCAATGGGTTTCACTAGCATTTGTTTGCTTCCATAAGGTGGCATTACCCAAAAATCTTAACTATGCCAGTGCATTTGCACTACATAGCTCAGGCGAATTTGGAGTGGGCAAATGGCCTGCCCATGATTTGGCAGGGCCAACAGAAGGTTCTGGGTGAGGTGTCTCTACTGTTTGCATGGACTACGGAAACTTTTGGTTATCTACGCTTCAATAGATTTTTTTTCTATTGAACTGTGCATTGGATTCATAATATGTTGGAACCCACATATTCCTTGGTATTAAATTAAATCGAAAACCATGACTAATACTCCCTCCGGCCCATTTTACCCAGCGCCAGCGCGTTTTTGCTTTTGGCCAAAATACCAGGTGAGCTGGAGAAAGTAATTACTCAGAACTGCTGAAACGCTACATGCATGCACAGATGGCCTAGCACCCATGAATCACATGCATGGGAACGGGTGCAGATGAAAAATTATTGGACGCAAGTTGTATGCTGCTGTGAGCGACACTGCCATGGGCACAGATAATTATAGGAGTTAATATGTTTGCATGCAGTTCTTGGAATCCGTAAATGCCATTGTCACACCGGGTAAAATGGGCTGGAGGGAGTATATTCTGCCACTATAAATATAGTGACATATGGGGTCCACATGTTGTAGACATTCAAGAGATGTTGGCATTATTGTCATTGTTACACTCCAGCAAACCTATTATGGAAATTTTGGTTGTGACTGGTTTTGATTATGACCAACTTTTGGTAGGGTTACACTCCAGCTAGCTTTTTCATTGGCCAAGAGTTTAGGCCTTATAGACAAATCCTAACACCCTGCTAACAAACTCCTGCTAAACTTCACAAGCCAAAATCAATCTAACAAACTGAGTCCAATCGTTTCCTAAGAAGCAGGGAGTAACAGGTCACCCCGTGGTGACTGTGACCTGAGCGCGCCAAGGTCCACGCTGTAGGCTTCTCAGCGATGGCTGTGCTCATGTCGCTGGTACACCTGGCCCTCCGTAAGAGAGATAATGTGTTATTTGGTCTTTTGATAGAGGAGCTAGAACTACAATAGAATCTAATCCATAGTCCGAATAAGAAAAAGGCAACTAATGCTTCTGGTTTCGGTAAACTGCAGCGGCTACTGCATGGCTTCTTTTGGCGCTCTGTGATTGCAGGTGTACCTATCCATAGTTACAGAAGTCTAACAAGGGCAGCCTAACTAGGCCGTTTGCTAGGAATTTTACATACTTTAGTCAATTTATGTTCCCATAGTCTCCAAATTTCGTGTTTCAACTTTCAAGTAGACAAGGCAGGTGTATTGTGAGATATGCTTAGTTGTAGTAAGATTCATTTTGCCTTTCATGGTTATGTTTGTATTATTTATTTCTTGTAGGCTCTTTTCATATTGCATCTGCTACTAGCTGTTATGAACCCTAGTTTATTTGGAACCATTGCCAGGAAGATAGCCGGGCAAAGTCGGCTTGGAGAGAGACTAGAGTAATTTGGGGGAATTAGATTAATTCTTCTTTTTCATTGCCTTCCTGTATCCCATCCTTATATAGATGAGAGGAGACTTGACCCCTAAGAAACTAATAATCTCTAGAAATAAGGAAGTAACCTGATCTAATCTAATCTTGGAAGTAACCTGATCTAATCTAATCTTTTTCCTAATCCTTATCCCTTGCCATGAGAGGCAGGTGGGCTGGCTCTTCGGCCACCCATAACACTAGCCTACTACCAACAACACTCAACACTATTTTGAAATTAATTTGAGTAAATTTTCACATCGTTTTGTTTTTAGTGAACACTATGTATGCTCTTCTTTTTTAGCTTCCCATTTGACTTAAATAAAAATCACTAAATGTCACATTAATTGTCAAATCCTGGTTGATGCCATACTGATGTAATTACCCTTTATTGTGATGAATTACTTCAACTTACTTCTAACTAGGAGCTTATGAAAAACTTACTCTGTTGATCCATCTTTAGAACCTGCGTGAGGGATTGTCAGACTACAGGGATTATTGGGGAGAATATCATCAGCCACTGCCAGTCCAAAGAGAATGATACATCTGTTGGAGGATCTTGGTACAACCAGGAGAAAATTTACATGCAGTGGAAAGAACTGGACTGTAGGACAGATTGTCGTTACTTCTGCATGATGCAGAGAGAAGGAGAACGACAATCACTTGGCCTGAGCCCTGTGAAATATCATGGCAAATGGCCATTCTTACGTGTTTCTGTGTTCCAGGTATGTTTTGTGCTGATGGGATCCTGAGTTAATAATTTTTTTTCTATCATTAGTTCTTGATGGCATCTCAATCACATCTGAAAACCTTCATCAGGAACCTCTTTCAGCTGCACTATCTGCTATCAACCTATTAATGCACCTCACTGGCTGGCTTTCATTTTTCCTTCTAGTGAATTACAAATTACCTCTTAGACCCCAGACGAGCAGAACTTACTATGAATATACTGGCTTATGGCATATCTATGCAATTTTATCAATTAATGCATGGTACTGGAGCTCTATCTTCCATACGAGGTATAAAGTTTCTCAGAGCCTTAAATATATTATGAAACTTGGAGGTACTACTTTAATCTGTGATATCTAATTCATCGTGCTTATTCTGTAGAGATATTGACTTGACTGAGAAATTGGACTACTCTTCAGCTGTCGCGCTGCTTGGATACTCATTAATCCTTTCATTGCTAAGAACTTTCAATGTCAAGGATGAGGCTACCAGGGTGATGTTTGCAGCCCCTATTTTAGCATTCGTTACAACACACATCTTGTATCTTAACTTCTATGAGCTTGACTATGGTAAAGCTACTTTCACTTTTTGCTAAACATTTCTCATTTTTATATGAGAATTAATCTCACTTTTATATATGTTGCATATTTTAACAGATTTTGCAATCGCCTGCTGCTAATTTTATCATGCCTTTTTTTGTAATACAGCAACCATGTATGCCTCTTTTAGCTACAGCTGTACATTTGTTAACAAAAACCATACAAAGTGCAGTCATTTGTGATCTAGTAATGATATCTCTTCAATTTTGGTTCACACAATCTAGTTGCATCTCTACAAAATATTTAGGTGTGCAAAATATTTAGGTATGCTACTCAAATGTTTATCTGATGAATCTTTTGTCAGGATGGAACATGAAAGTCTGTGTGGTGATGGCTGTTGTTCAACTTCTGTCATGGGCAATTTGGGCTGGTGTAAGCAAACACCCGTCACGACTCAAGCTTTGGACAGTTGTTTTTGGAGGAGCACTAGCTATGCTTCTTGAACTCTACGACTTTCCTCCATACATGGGCTATGCTGATGCCCACTCTCTGTGGCATGCGAGCACCATTCCACTTACGTATCTCTGGTGGAGCTTTATTGAGGATGACGCCAAGTTCCGCACCTCAACACTCATCAAGAAGGCAAAGTAAGTGAAGAGCAACAGGTTGATTAACATATGATCTGGGAGGGTAAGATCTCATGGTGTATTTGCCCTCTTCATGCTCATGTTATGCCCTCGTGGTTTTGGTCCACAACTCGGCATCATCATCTCCTTCCGGGTACATATTATGCCCTTCTGAACGTGTATTCTGTGACGAACGATGGACATCAACTGTGTGCTTCCTATGACATTCAACCCGTATAAGATCCTGAAGCCCCTTTTCTACAGATTTGTGTGCGTCATGGATTTGCTGCGAAGATTATTGTATTTTATGCCCGAGGCTTGGAATTGGAACTAAATGGTGCAGTAGTCGGCACGAAGGGTCACCCCTGAATGCTTGCTAGGCCAGCATCACCCTGAAGCACCTTAGATTGCACTAACTCCTAGAGGTTCCAGTGGATTTGATCCGTCTAGTGCGTTCGATTTGGTTCGTTCTGTGACAATCGATTGGGTCGCTTTCAGTCGGATCTCTCAACGAGATGGGGACGCTTTGTACTCTTGTCATGCCCACTAGTTACTCATGCACTAGTTACTCGACTGTCATCGGAGACAGGAACGAGTGGACAACAAAGTTTCCCAACTTGGGAACTTTGGGTTTTGGAAGGTGGCGAGTGATTTAGGCCTTATTTAGTTGCCAAAGTTTGCATATGCAAACTTGGTATTTTGTACGGTAGTGATACTGTAGCATTTAGTACTTCATGAATGTGCCGGTATTTTGATGTAATGGAAAATCTTCTTTTTGTATAGTGGAATTTGGTGCAAATTTGAGGAACTAAACAAGGCCTTATGTCACCGAGTGTAAGGTCTAGGATGGCTAGAGGGGGGTGAATAGCTTATAAAATTTTCTATAAAACCACTAAGCAACTTTGATTAGTATAACAGATGGCGTAAAGTGAGTTTTGTTTAGCCTACAAGGTGGTGCAAGTCTTCTATCCAAAATTCTAGTAGAGTATGATTTCTAATTCAATCAAGGGCTAAGTCACTACTTTCTACTCAGTGAGCAAGCTAAAACAACATTAACAAGCTATGCAAGCTAAACAAGCTACACTCGAAAAGTAGTGCAAAGGGAATAGGAGTTGTTATACCACCGGTGAAGAGAAGATGTCGTTGTAGCCAATCACCAAGATGAAATACAATAAGTCAATCAATCCAATTCACCGGGAGACAAGAGATGACATAATAATTTTTCTTTCGAGGTTCACTTGCTTGCCGGCAAGCTAGTCCCCGTTGTGTCGACCAACACCTTGGTGGTTCCTCGGTATTTAGCTCACCAAGCCAATCCCCGCAAGGCACCGCAAGAACCCATACACAAGTGCGGTAACTCAATGACACGAGCAATCCACTAGAGTTAGAATTTAGCACTCCGCCGGGGAACCACAACAACCCCTCACAAATATCACCTTGATTGGAGGCGGTCACAATCACCAAATCTCCTCACCAATCAATCAAGCACCAACTATCTAGGTGACGGCAATCACCAAGAGTAACAAGAATACCACAATTGCAATCACCACCTAGTGCCACAAAAATAAAACACAAATGCAATGCACACTAGGGTTT
>DXKC01005358.1:0-15625 GCA_031170775.1 Cymbopogon citratus
CCTTTCCCACAAGGGAGAAAGGGAAGAGCCTGAGCCTGATAGCTTCTGGTGCGACATTCCTAATGACGATGCTGTCGCACAGTTCAAGGAATCGCTGAAGGTGAGCGTTGGCGTCCTCACTAGGGAGTCCACAGAATGGACTCGCCTGCACCATGGTGATCAGCCCAGACCATAGCTCGAAATTCTTGTCACCCAAGTTGACAGCGGGCCTAGTGGGCACGTTGGCAACATTGGGAACCGAGAACTCGCGCAGGGACTTGGCCATGGAGTTGGTTACGGTTGGCGAGATGGTGACCGGTTCATTTGTCGGCGGAGTGGCAGAAGAAGAAGAGGCACAAGTCCTTTTCTTCATTAGGAGTGCCTCCGGATTAGTTGTGAAGTTTTTTGGCAAAGAAAAACCAGTCATGCACTATCTTGTTTTCATCCACAACAAAAGAAAACATAAAAGTTAGCCTGCATAGACACGGTTGTTTCTCTTTGTATTATATTCATAGCCATGATGCTAGATGCTTAATATTTCCATGCCTTCCCCGGCAACGGTGCCAGAAATGCTTGTTGACATTTCTTAATGCAATCACCAAAAGACAGGTATGAACCTATCCCCGGCAACGGCGCCAGAAATGCTTATTGACATTTCTTAACATAATCACTAGAAACATAATTCTAGCAACTATGCAAGAGTTGCCAACTGATAGATCGTAACCTTTTAGAATATTATCCGCAAGCGCACGGATCTATCGTTGCAGCATTTCACCGGAAGTATTCAGGGTATCGTTATTTATATTTTCCTAAAGGAAGGCAATGGAATATTAAGTGTCTAGAATAGTTATGAATATAATATTAGCATGTGGAGAAACTAAGCAATGTACTATACAGGGGTAAGCATACTAAAGTTTTGGATAGTGGACACACACTCAGAGCAATCTCAAAGGAATAATGTAAAATAAAGAATAAAGAATAATCTATTGTGGAGCAGGCAGATCCTATATTGTCAATGCTAGAACAGTTAGGTTTACATGTTATATAGGTTTAAATAAGGTTGTACACTAGGAAATGGGGGAGACCCCCGCAGCTGGTCTGCCAGCCGATAGAGGCATTTACGAACTCCTACTCAACATGCGGACATGGAGGAGTACAAGGGACGGACAGGGCTGTCACCACCTGCCGCCTACCCCACTACTGTGGCATGCCGACATAAACAAAGGCCCCTGAGCACCCGGACACAATGTCCGCATACTAAGGAAACTACCTACATTCCCCCAGGACTCCCATCCCACGGATGGACGAGCTAGAACATAGGCAAACCCGAAGGTACAACGAACCACTATTCTCGTCGTACAATCAAACTCAAACAAGTAAAACATATGAATCATGAAGAACAATGTAGAATATGAAGAACGATTCTCCCAAGAACTAGGGTCTAGTTCTTGATCATCGAATGAACTATATCCTACAGTCAATATAGGATATGATGAACAATTCTCCCAAGAACTATGATCTAGTTCTTGATCATCGAATGAACATGAACAATTCTTCTAAGAACTATGCTCTAGTTCTTGATCATGGAATATATCATATCCCTGACTATACTCTAGTTCAATAGCACGACTATATAAATATGAGAGAGACTTAGCTAAGGAAGAATGCTCCATAGATATACCAAGGATGTAGCTTTTCTTCCTAGGAGACAAGCTCTCCAAGGTAGCTTTGCCTAGCTCCAAATGCCTAATACTAATACTAGAGAACAAGTGTGTGAGAGAGAGAATGCTCCAAATGGTGTGTTGAGTAGGGGGCCTCTCCTCTTTTTTTATAGCAGCCTGGAGGCGGTTCGGTGGCAATCTTATAAAATCCCCGCAAGATACCGCCTCTCCTCAAAGGAAGGTACGCAACCGACCTTGGCTGGGCCCACCTAGCGCCAGGCCTAGCGCGCGCCCTAGGCGCGCCCACGCCTGGGTGCTGCCGCCCCGCGCCGCCTTTTGGCCGGTGGGCCCCTCTCGTCTCCTGGGCCGCGCCTGTGATGGGTATTTGGCCCATTTCGACCCCGAAGTGGGCTGCCTTTGTTCTCTTGGTATTTTATGCTTTCCGAAAAGCGCCTTTTTGTTCTGGAAATTCTTGCACTTGGTGTATTTTCTGTAAAACAATAATTCTTCTAAATACAAGTGGAACTAGGTCAATAGTAAATGTATATGTGCAATAAAATATTTATTTCTCCCAATTTGATCTATAATTGGCGGTTAAATATTTGAGTTAAGGACCGCCAACAGCAAGGCGCCTCCTTGTGCCCGAGCAGGACTCTGACCAGGCACGCTGGTGTCTTCTTGGGCTTGATCCTGACGTCCTGGGCTTCCAGTAGTCATGATCCAAAGATAGCCGTGCGGGTATAGGGGTTAAAACACCCACAATCACCCTTCCTTTACCCTTCGTTATCACCCCTCTACACTAGTTGTAGCTAAGTTGAGATAGGATCTCCTTCTTACAAACATTTCTAGTTACTGCTTTCCCTTGGGATTAAGTAAATAACGATACCTTGGAATACTCCCGGGTGAAGTGCTACAGCGGTATATTCTGTGCGCTTACGGAATTATCCAATAGACATAAGAAATACCCCAGGTAGCTCTAGCATTATCACTGATATCCTGTGGTTGCGTTAAGAACTACCAACACCTGCCCTCTACACCGAGCCTCACCTACTCTCTGACAGCTGCATTTAATGCTCCCATCTACTCAGATCTAGGCCTGTGACCCCTGCAGACTGCTCAGTAGCGAAGCATAAGCTCAAGTCACCTCCATCACACACGCCCGGCCATAAAAAGTAACCTGAGCGCCATCATTACGGCGTGGCAGGCATTACCCTGCCCCTAAATCTGCATTACGGTACCGTCCAAGCACTAAATTCCAATCCTATGGCAGGCATGCCCAAGAATCCAGGGTACGGATTGCCCGTCCCCTGACGAGGCCCCCTCGAATCGAATGGCTGGAGCTCGGAAGTCAGCGCAAGTACTCCTACTCTGTCGTGGCTGATAGAGCCCTATGCACGCCTGGGTCAGGGCCTCTCGATGGTCCTCCCGGCGAGCATTGTGGCTCTAGCAGGCACGCGGGGTAGGGCTCCACAGCGGGCATCCCGGTTGGCATGGCCGGAGTCTGGCGCACGCCCGGGACAGGACCTCTCGATGGTCATCCCGTCGGTCACTGTGGCGGCAGCAAGCACACGGTGCAGGGCGTCTCAACAGCAATCCCAGCTATCACTGAAGCCGCGGCAAGGACAAGACCAATCAAGGCCATCATAGCTAGGGTGCACGCCACCATGGGCGACAACGTCATTAGTCATCTCTTTACCTCTAGGATATTCTTGTGCACCCATGGCCTCCTCTTGAGCTATAAAAGGGGATGCCTGGGGCAGTTCTAGGGGTTCCGCAACTCAGCACTTTCGCCAAGTCCTGAGCTATACGGAGCACAATCATGCTTGTAACCCCTACTACGAGGACTTCGGTGCAAGATAATACATCTCCACCCCCCACTAGACGTAGGGCCTTCCTTGCCCGAACCAGTATACATCGTTGTGTCCATCTTGCATCACCCTTCGGAGCGGGAACGCGCAGCTTACAAATTCACTAGTCGGTGTTAAGAGCCCGGCCCTCGAAACACCGACAGGTAGGTTGACGTCTGATTAGTTCAAGAGATATAAACTTCTAAGTAGTTCAAATTACTAAGTCATTCATCTATCCTAACTCCACACCATCATATATAGCATAAAAGACTCTTTATCTATGTATAAGGAACATTATTGTAGAAAGACAAGATAGAGCTTAACTTCCTATGCAACCGCGGTTCTACCAGTCCTATTAACGGGGGATGGACTACAAAGGACTCAACAGAACTGTCACTTCCGTGATCTACCACACGACCCGGCCAATAGGGGGCATTTGCAGATAAATGACATCTAAGCACCATGCTTACATGAAATCTACCACCTAACCTCCCGTGAAGAGAGCTAAGCGCTTTGCAAACTCATACATAAACTCATTATCAATCATAACCATATCAAATGTAGAACTAGAATAAACTAGGAACATAATAAATAGAAGCATAATGATATTAGAATAAAATCTCAAAGAAAGATACAAGATATACCAATCTCTGAAGATGAAGATCTGAAGTTCCAAACACAAGTGTTCGACTCTTCCTCTATCTAATCTAAACCTATATAGAATTGTAGAACTAGAGTAGCTATTCTAACTCTCTGGTGAAGAAATCTCTAATTTCCTGGCTCTTCTAATGGCTACCTCTGAGAATAATGATTTTCTTCTTTTCTTATCTCTTTTCCATGGGGCTCTGTTTATATAGTCTTGTAGAATTCACCACAGCCCTTGGATCAAAACGACTTAAAAATACGGTGGAGATTACTCCTCAAAGTCGGTGGAGGCAGAATCCACGAGGTGGAACCTCATTGGTCCACCTGGCCAGGCGGGCGCCTGGCCAGGTTAGCCTCTCCTTCGGCTGGGTGTCTTCTAGAACCTTCCAGATTACAGAAAGTTGGTTTTCGGATTTTATCTCTATGTAAACCTGACATGTGGCCCTTTCTTTGATAATTCCTGATATCCCCTGCAAAAACAGACATTCAGCAAAACTCATAAAAATTGTTAGTTAAAACCCTAAGTCTGTGGTGATGTTTATTTTATATCTCCTTTTCTCTCCTTAGTTGACATATAAATTTGATGGTTAACAACCGTCAACAAACTTCTGGTCCTTAACCGAAACTTCTGGTGGAACTTTCGATCGTTCTGAATTTAGCTGTTTGACTTCGAACCGATTTGTTTTAGATTGGTTTTTGGCAAGTTTTGGACATGGGAAACTTGGAGATTAAGCCTTAGATGTGTTTCCTACTGGGATAAGACCACCCCCTCTATATATATTAGAGGATCACATCTGATTGAAGTACCACCTACCAATCGACAAACAAATCAATCTACAACCTCTCTTTATCCTATCAACCCTCTCCATGCTGTTCATGTCTTGATCCAGGCGACCAAGGATGGCGTCCTAGGCTTGCTGGCCGACCTAGGGCAACCCGACGACGTCCATGCCCTGACGGGGTCCCTCCCGGGCGAGAGCTTCACCGGTTCCTTTGCTAGTTTGCCTGAAAACTAGCCGGTTCATCGTCCTAAAAGTGCATTGGTTATCCTTTGGTGGTTTGCTTGTAAACCTCTCCGTTCTCCACCACGTAAGGGTGATTATCTTGCTGCGCTCTTTGGCTCGTGGCGGCCCGGGCGTCCAATGCCCGTTGGTGTGTTGGTCTGGAACCTCTTCGGCGTCAACAGTATGTTGTCGTGTCAAACCTAGAATCCTTGAAGGAAGGACATATCCTTAGATCAAACATGTGCATGTGTATGAAAAGTATGTGGAACTCCTATATGTCATGCCCTCTCTCTTATTTATTTTTGGGAAGACTTGAGTCCCTTTTATTTTCATCCTTATTTCATTTTTTTCTCATACTCTTTGGTATGGAATTTTTTCTCTCATGCTTTTTAGCATGGAAATTGTACTCACTTTTTGATAAGTATGACCTAAATCTTCTTTTCTTCTCAGGAGATGTGATATCTTTGTTAGAGGGTTTCATGACTATGGGATGGAGTTTTTATTTTGGTGGACAAGTGGCAGTATGTGCTTGTGCGACTTCTCAGTGTAAGAGTCAGCATATATCTATTTGGTGGGTGTACGTGAAGTTCGATCTTGAGGATATGAAACTTCTCTCAACATAGATCTCAAAGTTTGACACAACTCAACACAAGATAAATGGCTATGTGGAAGAATTTGTTTTTTGTAGATATAAGTATATGGCTATGGTGGGAGTTTTAATCATCAAGTGAGGAGCATACTTGTTTTTGTTCCTGTCTTTTATGAAAGTGTAGCAAGACAAAAACAAGTGGAGACACACAAGAATATATGGACCAAAACTTTATTGAATTTATAAATTGGATACAATAGGCGCACATTGGAATTCAAAATATGATGGAAATAAAATTTGCTAAAAATAAAAGTGCGTGCGCCTAATTATTTAAGAGCAGTTGCCTCTCTACCTAGGCGGGTTAAGGGCATGAGCCACACCTGCAGCGTGCACCACCCTAGTGAGTTTGGTGGTGAAGCTAAGGCGGAGATCCTTAATCTTCTTCTCTAGATTGCATTGTTCATGTCCCTAGTTTCCAACTCTCGCTCTAATTCGTCTATTATACCATAGAGAGCATTCACCCATCTATTAAGAAAATCCAAAGAGGGTGCCTGGGGCTGCGGCTCGCTACTTTTGCTCTCAAAAACACCTGGTGCCTTTCTAGCATTTTGCCTAGGAATTCTTAGGGGCACACCCGATGATGCTCCTACCGATTGTGGGATGGGGTTTTTGTTTGGTTTTCTAAAGACCTCCTTCCCACGTCCTCCATTGGGCAAATCAATCCCCAGGAGTGTGTGGAAAAGACTTTTCGTAGCGGTATGGAACGAAGAGGTGCTGCCCGAGCGCGCCGCTATGGGTTGCTTGCTTGGCCCTCCGTTGCTAGGAGGGGTCTTCTTGACGTCGAGCATCCCCGTTGTTGGCCTCCTTGTTGCCGCCTTCTTGATTTTTGTACCGGTCGGTGGAGGCTTATAGAGGGCTATGGATTTTAGGCTCTTCCCTCTACTTGAGCCAAAGCTTTGTGGTGGTGGTAATGTGGCAAGAGGCGCCACACTTTCCGGCTGGACACTCTCCTTTTCTAATTCTTCTCTAGTGAAAGAAAGTGCACCATCAAGGTTGTAGGGAGAGATGGATGAGTTGTAAAGTGACAAAGCATGGCTGGCCATGGCTCTAAGGTACTTAACAAAGGCTCAAGGTTTGCTGAAGGGAGAGGAGAGGAGAAAGCTTTGAGCTTTGGTGTGAATAATGGAGGAGAGGAGTGGTGCTATTTAAAGGACTTTGGGAGACCCTCTCTGCCTCGCACAAATCACACCAGGAGAAATCCCCGTCGTGACTGATACCCAGACAATACAACAAATGCAGAGACGAAAATTGGGGGCAGGCGGTGCTGGCCTTGGCGCGGCCGCGCTAGGGGGCACGATCGCGCCAGCCCACGCGCCTCCCTGCCCCAGTTTTTGTCCAGTTAATATTTTTAAATATGGTGGGGATTCAATCTGGTTCGCGGCTTATCTTCCAGAATTTGCAATAAGTTGAGAGATTAAGCCTTTAAAATTTAATATTTTTACTTTTAATATTAATTCCTTTTTAAAGCAAAATATTTTCAGTGAAGATGAAACAGTAATTTTCTTAGAGGAATATTTCTATAAATATTTATGATTTTTATTTAATTGATATTTTTAAGAAAGAATAGATTTATTAGCCTAGAATTTTTAGTGGTAATTATTTTTAAGGCATAATTAAATCTATTATATCTATTTCTTGATTAATTATAGAACGAAGAGAGGGCTCAAGGAAAGCTTTGAGACGCTGACCGTTAACCTTGAAGGTCTTACCGTCGTTGTCTTGTATCATGATCGCGCCATGTGATGACGTGTCGACGACAATGTACGGTCCTTTCCACTTGCTCCACAGCTTTCCTTCACCAAATAGCTTCACCTTGGAGTTGAAGAGCAAAACCTTATCGCCTTACCTGAACTCCTTAAGCTTGATTCGGTGATCGTGCCATCTTTTTGTTCGTTCCTTATATAACTTGGCACTATGATAAGCCTTCTCTTGCCATTCTTCTAGCTCGATAATTTATCTTTGTCTTTTTTGGCCGGCTAGCTTCAAATCCATGTTCCAGCTCTTGATTGCCCAGTAGGCTCGATGTTCAAGCTCTACTAGCAAATGGCAACTTTTACCATATACTGGAAGGGTGACATGCCAATGGGAGTTTTGTAGGCAGTCCTGTATGCCCATAAAGCATCAGGAAGCTTACTTCTCCAGCCTTTTCCCATATCGTTGACCGTCTTTTGCAGGATGTTCTTGATTTGTTTGTCTAATGTCTCAGCCTGCCCACTTGTTTTGGGGCGATAGGGTGTAGCAATGTTGTGTTTGGCTCCAAGCTCCCTCAGGAATGCTCTGAATGCCTTATCGATGAAATGGGATCCTCCATCGCTTATCACCAATCATGGTGTTCCAAAGCGAGGGAAGATTATCTCATGGAATATCCTTCTTGCATGCTTGGCATCAGCAGCTCTGCAGGGCATCGCTTCTACCCATTTGGATACATAGTCAATGGCAACAAGGATGTATTCGTAGTCGTGAGACTTCTGGAAGGGTCCCATGTAGTCAATGCCCCACACATCAAATATTTCTATTTGAAGGTCGTAGTGGAGGGGCATTACATTGCGTGCGGTGATACTTCCTTGGAACTAACACTTTGCACACCTCCAAACGAATTCTTTAGTATCCGTATACATCGTTGGCCAGAAGAATTCATACTGCCAGATTTTGGCTTGTGTGCGGAATACTCCGTAATGGCCTTCGTATGGTGCTGAATGGCATTTTTCTATGATTTGTTGCCCTTCCACCGTCGGTACGTATCTTCTTAACAGGCCGTCCGTGCATACTCGGTACAAGTATGGGTCATCCCATAGGTGGCGTCTACTCTCAACTTGCAGCTTTCTTCTATCTTCCACAGGTGGCACATAGCCTGCAACCATATAATTCACAATGTTTGCATACCATGGGTTGGAGTCCTCCACCTTGAGTAGCATGTCATCGTGTAAGAAGTCATTGATAGGTAATTCATGCATGTTAGTAACTTGCATACGCGACAAGTGATCCACAATTGTATTTTCTACTCCCTTTTTATCTTTTATTTCTAGATTAAATTCTTAGAGTAAAAGAATCCAGCGAATCAATCGTGATTTTGTATCTTTCTTAGTGAGCAAGTATTTTAGTGCAGCATGATCAGTGTACACAATTACTTTTGCTCCTACTAAGTAAGACCTGAATTTATCAATAGCAAAGACAACGGCTAGAAGCTCTTTTTCAGTGGTGGCATAGTTAAGTTGAGCTCCAGTTAATGTCTTGCTAGCATATGCAATGGCATGATGCTTCTTATCTTTGGTTTGGCCTAAGGCTGCACTAACAGCATAGTCACTAGCATCACACATGATCTCAAAAGGTAGAGACCAATCTGGTGGTTGGATAATTGGTGCTAAAATGAGTGCTTTCTTAAGTGTATTAAATGCATCCAAACACTCATCAGTGAATTCAAAAGGGGCATCCTTAGCTAATAGGCTTGTTTAGGGTCCAGAGATTTGTGAAAAATCTTTTATAAATCTTCTATAAAACCCTGCATGCCCTAAGAGGCTACGGATTCCTTTTATGTTCACAAGGGGTGGTAATTGTTCTATAACTTCAATTTTTGCCTTATCTACTTCAATCCCCCTTTTAGGCACCAAATGTCCAAGAACAATGCCCTCTCGGACCATAAAATGGCACTTTCCCAATTAAGTACCAGGTCCTTTTCTTGGCACTGTTGTAAGACTCGGTCCAAATTCTTAAGATAGTGATCAAAAGTTTTTCCATAGACCGGAAAATCATCTATGAAAACTTCTATAATCTCTTCGATCATGTCAGAGAAGATGGACATCATGCAATGTTGGAATGAAGCGGGTGCATTACACAACCCGAATGACATCCTTTGATATGCATATGTTCCATATGGGCATGTAAACTTTGTCTTACTTTGATCATCAGGGCAGATGGGTATTTGGTGATAGCCAAAATAACCGTTAAGAAAACAAAAGAAAGAGTGTTTTGCCAACTGCTCTAACATTTCATCAATAAAAGGCAGTAGAAAGTGATCTTTCTTTGTTGCAGCATTAAGCTTATGATAATCTATGCACATTCTCCAACCCATAACGGTTCATTGAGGGATAAGTTCATTTTTATTGTTTTCAACAATTGTCATTCCACCTTTTTTGGAACCACTTGGACGGGGCTAACCCAGTCACTATGTGGCACGGGATAAATAATCCCAGTGTGAAGAAGTTTTAAAACTTCCTTCTTCACGACTTCATGCATCGCGTTATTGAGCCTTCTTTGTGGTTCTCTGGTAAGGGTACTAGAAGGGTCAAGAGGTATGCGATGGGTGCAAAGTGTTGGGCTTATTCCTTTTAGATCTTGCAAGGAATACCCGAAGACCATCCTATGCTTTTCTAAAATGGCTAAAAGTTCGGCTGTCTCCTTATCGTCTAGCTTATTGCTAATGATAACAGGGGTTTGTGAATTACCATTCAGGAAAGCATAACATAGTCCTACGGGTAAGGGTTTAAGCTCAACTGGTGGTCGTGTCGGTACTTCCTCTTTGGGAAGGTCTATAGTTTCCCCTAAATCATCCGTCTCTTCTATGAAGAGGTGGGCATCTTTGTCCAGTGATGACTCGGGATTCTCGAATGGATTAACCGACTTAACCTCTGCGGGCATGTTAAATTAAGGGAGAGGTTCGGCCACTGAGTTTTTAGCTTGAGTGACTTGAATAGAAAAAGGTTTTCTCCCTAATTTTACTTTTAATTCCCCTGTGTTTTGTGGTTCAAATAATTTTTCCAAGGGGTGCCCGATTAACATGTCGAAATCTTATATATCAAAGACATGAAAATCTAAGTCTATTTCGACATCACAAAAGTGAAGAGCTGTGTTGTGTAAAATCCCAAGTCCTTGTTGGATAGACGGAGGTGATATACGGAGGGACTTGACTGTTGGAGTAAGAGATTTGCCTCCTAAGCATGAAGATGCAAAGGACCTAGACATAATGTTGGTTCCAACAGTAGGATTATACAACACATCCATCCAATCCCCATGAATTCTACATCGAAGGGATGAGGAGGGAGCTCGAATCTGAATTACTTCGGATGAAAGCTCACCTTCTACTACCCATTTGGAGCTCATAATTGCAGTTAATTCCCTAATGGATTCCTTAAGCAAGAGTTCATCAAGGGGGTCGTTAGGTGTGTTTGGATTGGTGGTCTTCTTTGATAGTTGTAATTCAAGGTGTTTTCGAGTTCATCGAAAAGATCGTCCTCGAATGCAGGAAGATCCATAGATTGGAAATCCTCCTTAGGTTCTAGCTCGGGAGAGGGTGTCTCACTAGATAGGATAGGTTCGACATTGGCCGAAGAGACTTCCTCTATACACAGCTCAGGCTCGACACGGATAGGTTCTAGCGGAGGGGTGTTTTCTAGAATTCGGTCTAAAAGTGCTTCTCCCTCCGCTGTGGTTATGTGCGTGAAGGACCCACCGGTGGCTATATCGAGCTGAAGGGCAGACTCTCTATTTAGACCTAACCAGAAGTGCTGCAAGAACATGTGGTTGGGAATGGATAGGTCTGGACCCGATCTAGTTAAGATCAAAAAATGGTCCCAGGCTGCTCCTGTGTTTTCTTTTTCATTTTGTTGGAAGTTGAGGATTTCTTGTCGTAGGGAAGCGATTCGAGATATAAGGAAGAACGCGAAACAAAACTTGTTCCTTAGTTCCTCTCAATCTCCATTTACCTTGCCTACGTTGTGCGCATACCATTACCTCACTTTCTCATTGAGTGAGAAAGGAAAGAAATTCCAAGGCAACGTTTCTTGTGACATGCCTGAGATCGTCAGGCAAGCACGAAGCTACTCAAACTCCCATTGGTGATGATATGGGTTTTCATAATCCAAACCTGAAAAGACTTGGTCTCGAACCATGGCAATTAAGCCAGGACGGAGCTCAAAACTGGAAGCTGTGATTGGCTTCGAGGATTGTAGAATTTTTATGAGCTCGCCCTTAGGAGCTGAAAGGTTTTGAATGGTAGGTAGCTCCATTTTTAAAATAAAAGAAAAGAAGCAAAGGTAGGACAAGGTACGGAGATAGCTACGTTAACCGTTCCTCGGCAACGGCGCTAGAAATGCTTGTTGGTGTTTCTTAGCGAAACCAGCAAAATCCGCAAACGCACGGAAAGACCATTATAGCACTTCACCCGGAAGTCTTCAGGGTATCATAATTTCCATGAAGAACGATAGGTGTAGGTGCACTCTAAACTAAGTCGCTCAGAGGGTAGAGTAGATAACTAGGGTAGTGAGGTTTTCTAATGGATGAGTCCTAAGAGGTGGCTAACCAAGTTGCTATAACCTTACTTCGGGCTCCGGGTTGCACTTGGTCTGCCAGGTGATGCCGGCCTGTTGCTCTACGCCGAACCCGAACATGGAGGAGAGCAAAGGACGGACAGGACTAGGTCACACCCTGCCGGCTACCTCACTACCGTGGGGCACGAGGCAAACAAAGGTAACTCCTAGCTTAGACACCACGTCTACGCCAGTCGTTACAACTCTAGCGTTGGCCAGGAACTTCCGTCTTTATCAGGAGTCCTCTAACTAGAGCTCCCGCCACAAGGACGAGCGATGAACCCGCACTCAAAGAACACGTACCAGTAGGTAAACATGAATCTCTTACTTCAAATAGTAAGATGCCGCTGAGGTACAAGCATGGAGGGAGCCTACAAGTTCGGCACTCCACCATGTGGAAGACGATGCTCCCAAGAACACTTGAAGAGTGTTCTTCTACTCTTTCTTGCACCTCTCTCACTCCCTACTTTATTCTAGCTAGAAGCTAGGTGGTCGTGGCTCTACTCTTCCTCTTGAGTGTGTATTTTTGTAGAATGAATTTGTTGTTGAAAAGGGGAGAGAGCCCATTGTTATATAGGAGGTGGCCAGGTCGGTTTCAAGGTGCAAATTGTAACAGAACCGCCCAATTTATAGGAAATTAAGTAAAGAAAATAACCACCAACACGATTGTTCTCTATACTTAACCTCCGATAAACCCGGTAGTCCGTGAAATCATGAAGGATTTCAAACTTTTCCACATTACAGACAGGACCGTAATAGTTTAGTGGGTTACTATTCAAAAGCCACATCCATTCGAACATAAGTTGAAACAGAAGTATCGAAGTGCGGAATAAAAGGAGTTATTAAAGACCATAGTTTTAAAACCAAATTGTAGCGGAAGTCTTGCACACCCTTAGTTTAAATACAAATACCAACATAACAGTCGTAGTCCAACAAAAGCATGAGATATGGTATGAGAGATGATCATGCCCTTGATCTATATATCATCCCCGACGGGGTAGGAACAGTTAGCACAGCAACCATAACAGACCTGACCATCTGCAAAACAACATGGGAACAGAGCCCTGAGTACGAGAATGTACTCAGCTAAACTTACCCGTCATAAACTAAAAATAAAATAACTCCAAGGATCATGAAGGCTTTATAGTGGGCTAGCTGACCTTTTTGCAAAAATAGCAGTTATTACTTTGTAGCATTAGTGAGCATCAATATTAAATTATTAGCCTATTTACTACATGATCAACTACTGCTACAACATTCATATTAAAGATAAAACAATAGTAAGTAAGCAATACTTTTCTTTCTAATTTGCCATAATTAATCATCCTGTCAATATCATCATATTTAGGGGGTTTATAGTGATGTAACAGCCCATGTCAAGTATTCACTAAACAGGAACGATGGCGATTCGAATCGGATTCCAACTCAGCTGAGGGGGTATTCCCAACACAAACTGCACCCGTTGCGCAAACGAGATGTTGGTCACCGAAAAAGACTATTTAGTTATATCTCTCGGGATGGAATAGGGCCACATTGTTTGAGGGCCATCGACTGCCTTTCCAGACTCAGGCCTTACTGTCACGCCCTCATGTCGTACCCCGCCACGCCTTCAACAATGTGCGGCGAACCCACTCCCAGCCCGACTAGGTATCGACTTCAGGGAAAGAACGACTTATCTTTCCACTTATGTGCAGGGCATAATTCAACATGACATGAGGGGCTACACTCACGAGTGTACATAAGGAATACCACGCCAACCACGTGGACCCCTATCGATTTAGCAACACAGTTGACCCAAGAGCGAACCATCAGGCCAAGGAAATAGTAAACCACCTATATCTCGCAGGCGATATTGAATCACCCGACTTCTACCGTTCTAAGCCAACTAAGCAGTGACTGACTCGAACGTGATAGGACATATGTAGGAGGATAAAGAGAGGGTAAACAAGGTATAATGCATCAACGGTTTCACCCAACTCCTATAACTTAATGTAGCATCACAATAAGCATTAAATGAGTTAAAGATTAGTAAATTTTGGAGGATGCTCCGGGGCTTGCCTCACTGAAGACACTTGGCTGGTGATTTATACACTCAGGTAGGGCTTCCTCTTCCTCGGCTTCTTCTGGAACTTCTTCTTTAGGGACCAGCTCCACTTCCTTCAGCTGAGGTTTCGGGTTCTCGACCGAGTATCCTGTATGATGCTTGCTAATGAATAATAGGAATACAAAATAGAATCATAGTGCATGATGTATCATGAATGCTGATGTGGATGATGATATGCTTATGTTTATTTTATTTTACCGAGTAGGTGCATATCTCTTCTCTAATAGAGAAGAGGCTCATCAAGCAACTAAACATACACACCCTAATCATCATGCCATAACAAGTAATCAACAACTCAAAACATAAAGCATCATAACATGCATAAAACATTCACAAGCATACATAAAAATATACATTCATCCTAGCATAATTACTTGCTGTACAAAACAGCACCTAAAATTATGAAACAGCAAGCACACCATCATGATAAGCATCTCCAAATGACCCAAAAAGATAACATGATGACGATGGTATTACTTCTCCACAACACTTTTAATCTAATTATTAGCATAGGTTATAACAGCAACATATAATTCTGTAACCTAGAAAATTCTACAAAAATTACAGTGGATACAACATGCATAATCAAGTATACCATAAAAATATCACTTTATTCTACACAAAAATAACAAGGCATCATATTTAAAGGGCCAAAAAATACTTTGTATAGTGAAAAGTCTCCAACAGCAGATTTACCACTTTGATTAGCAACTTAATAACACAATATCACCCTATAAAAATTACCAATTCATTTTACCAATATTACTATTTATTATGAATTATCATTTTCCCTAGCAAAACATGCACATAAATCACATCTCATAAAACGCAAACATAACATGGTGAATAAAGCACATGCATGTTACTAGCAACTCATAAGAAGATTAATAAAATAAGAATCACATTTTTCTGAGCAACCTATAATTAGTTATGAATTAAACAAGATTTCAAGCATTTATAGTGATTAATTCATTTTAAATAAAACTGCATATAAAAGTATCACAAAACTAAGATCTAACATTTTTAACATGTGCATCTACTCATAAGAAAAATAACCCAATTTGAATCACTCGATTTTGACTTAAAATGACCGAGTTATGATTTTTCAAAGCTTTAAACCGAAATCTGGAAAAAATCATTTTTCTTAAAAACCGAAACTGAAATCTAGGTGCACACGGTGTTGTGCACCTGAGCCTATCCGTACTAGACCTAAAATGCTACGCGTACCCGAACTAATGTACACCGAGGCATAATAGGACAAGCACTTTGCAAATAGAACCTTGTACTTTCCGAAAATCGCGCAGGCCCGGATCTGAAACTTCCTTCTCTCTGGCGACTTTGCAGCTGGACCCCTCGGGTTCTTCTAATTCTTGCGCGCGGATCCCTCACGGCTGGAGAGCAGAGGAGGCGGCGGTTCCACGGCTTCCGGCGGCA
>DXKC01005368.1:0-10780 GCA_031170775.1 Cymbopogon citratus
TTTAGGTACTCCTTAGTCAGCATGCTCTTGAAGTTTCGAAGTGCTCGTGAAGCCACAATGCATGACCCACTGCCTGCACTTCTTCATATCTGCATTGGCTAGATAACTAAACTGCCTAAGCATCCCTTGATAGACATGTTCCTTGTAGTCATCACAGACTTGGTGCTAGTTCTCCCAAGTGACCTCCACCTTGTCCTTCACTATACAGGCACATTGGTTGTTGAGCATGGAGATGACATCTGGATCTGGTGCCGCCCATGTTCCCCCTTCGCAACTTTGGCTTCATGGATTTGTTTGTACAGGTTGCCATCAAGGGTGCTGGTGGTTCTTGGTCCCCTTCTTGTTCTTCTTGAACCTCATGGAACTCCAAACTCTGAGGAACCAGCGGTATCTGTTGATGGCAACTATGGCTTCAATTCATGGACACATTTTATGAACTGAGTCACATAAAATAGAGCCCTCCAGTCATTTACCTCGTCCTCCTTGTTGGGAGACTACACACTTTGTGCTTCGCCCTCTGGTTCGTAATTCGGATCATCGTCCTCCTCCGTGCAACGTTTCTTTTTTGTAGGGCTGAAGGACGCACCGCTCTCATAGCTAGCGGATGATGAACTAGAGCTAGGGTCTTCCCATTCCATGTTTCCCACCATTGAAGTGAAACTATGAAGAATAGAGTTCAATTATAGAGACACAAGTACATATAAAAGATAAGTAACAAGATGTTGATGAAAAAAAACAAATACATATAGTTGGCTCAAATTTTCCCTATTGTCACGACATCGCTTCTAAACTGGTTGCTTGTAGTATATATGGTATACAAGCCATCCTAGTTTAGCAGCTTTCAAATAAGAGGGCATTCGATCATCATCACCACTGCCTCAGCACAAAAGGGATCACATACATCATTGCATATGCCACTACCTCAACACTTCATTTAGTGGTCTAAAAACTTCATCATTGCATATGCCACAAAAGAATGAGTCAAAATCAAGTGAAATATAGAGAACCATCTCAAGTGAAGTAGTAGGTAGTAGTGGTAGTATAAGAGTACTAGATTGTTATGTGTGATTAGTAAGTAGTGTAGTAGGTAGTAGTAAGTAGTAGTAGGCAGTACTTGTAGTAGGCAGTACTATGTGCGAGTAGTAGGTAGTAGTAATAGTAGTAGGTAGTAGTAGGCAGTACTATGTGTGAGTATTAGGTAGTAGTAATAGTAGTAGGCAGTAGTAGTAGGTAGGTAGTAGTAGTTAGAGTAGTGGACTGCTATGTGTGAGTAGCAGTAGTAGCACAGGCAGTAAGCTTATGTAGGAAACATAGTAGTAGAGTACTAGTAGTAGTAGTGTGAGTTGTAGTAGTAGTACGGGTAAAGACTAGACTAGTAGTAGTAGTAGAGGTAAAGAGCAGCAGTAGTAGTGGTGTGAATCTGAACATTGAAACATATATTGTGAAACTGAACAATTAAGTTCTAAATTCATGTAAGTGCTATGTGTGAAACTGAACACTGAAATAGGTACTGTGTACAACGGGTAGTGTGCAATTCAATTCAATTTGCATTTCAAAAAATCAGCAATTTAATTTGCATTTCAAAAAATTCAGTGGACAGAGCATATGGTAGCAATAATTTGTAAAGAGAATATTTGGGTTGAAGCAGAACCCAATAGCATGATCAGACAATACATTTGCAACATATGTTTTATAGCAAAAGTAGGGAAACTTTAAATGGTATTAAGGCCACTCATGACACCAACGGTTGGAAAGCTCAGATTATAAAACTTAACTTCAGTAATGTAATGCACACCAGAAATACACTCTTAGGTATTAATCAAAGTTATTCAGCACCATAGGCATATGTTCATTTAAGAAACAGAAGCGAACAAATGGTAAGGACATAATGATAGACAAATAAGCGTAGTTGTTCTTTTAGACTTTGGAATCTAGTTGAATAATGTCATATATATAACACAGACAAATAGAGCAACAAATGACACATGACAGTTCTGAATACTCTTACTGCAGCACAGATAAACTGACTTAAATAAATAGCACACTTGTACAAAAACTGATTGTGACTCTATAGGATTCAGACAAAACACACGCTGCTAAAGTGACTTGAACCACAAACGATCATGTATAATTGATGTTTAGATAACACAGTACCGTATAACAAAAACAATACTTTATAAAATTCAGAATTAAGAACAAAGACCACAAAAACTGCACATGAATATAGCTAGCTCTGAAGAAACAACACAAAAAAAAAGATTGCCAAAATGGTAGCAGTTAAGTGCAATGTTTATAGATTGCCAAAATGGATAACAAAGGCAGTAGGATCTCTAAGAACAAAATGATTGGTGGCCCCAAAGGCAGTGGCATTTGGCATATGCTCAATAGGTCCTAAATTGCATCACAGGCAGTAGTAGAGTAAAAGCACCAGCATGTCTATAGTAAAATTCATGAAAAAATCATCCCATTCCATCACAGTGGCATCATAGGCATCAAAGGCATCACATTGGCTCAAATTAGGCAGTGACATACAAACCGGTGAAGAAAAACAAAGGAGGTGCCCGCCGGCGGAGCTAGGGTGCCGGCCCAGCGTGGAGGAGGTGGCCGGCGTGGTGGATGCGGCAAGAGGGAGGAGGGGGCTGGCGGCGGAGCTCTGGTTCCGACCCGGCGTGGAGGAGGTGGTCGGCGCAGAGGATGTGCGCCGAGAGGGAGAGGTGGCCGGCGGCGGTGCTCTGGTTCCGGCATGGAAGGAGGTAACCGGTGTGGAGCTCCTCCTCACTACGGCAGAGTTAGGGTTCTGGGCCTGGCGTGGAGGACGTGATGAGAGGGAGAACGTGACCAACGACGGAGCTAGGGTTCCAGCGCGGAAGGAGGTGGCCGGCGCGGAGCTCCTGCTCACGGCAGCGAGCTAGAGTTCCGGCCCTCCTCGCAGCGGCGGCGGCTCCTCCTTACAGACGGCGTGCATGCATGCAGCGGACGTAGCGGGGACGGGATCAGGAGGGCATGGACGGCAGTGGCGGCGGAAGTGAAAAAATTGGGCAGCCCTTCGGGGTGATTTGGAACCACAGCAAAGGTACTGGGAAATCTGGGCGGGCTCGGCTACCATATAAAGTCCCCTTTTACCATGGCGGGTGACGTAAAGCGCCCACCGTGGTTAATCATTTATCGCGGCGGGCATTTTATGTCACCCGCCGCGGTTAATGGCCGCCACCAACAAGCCCAAAACAGCTAAGTGTTTGCTCCTTACTTCTAAATTAGTAGAGTATAGAACACTTCTAAATTTATGTTTGCTGCTAAGTAGTAGTATAGTACTAGTAAAGTAGTGATTTATGTTTGCTGCTAAGTAGTAGTATAGTAGTAGAATACTAGTAAAGTAGTGAAATAGTAGTAGAGAGAGTAGTAGTGAAAGTAGAGTAGTAGTGAAGTAGTGAACTAGTAGTAGAGTAGTAGTAGAGATTAGTAGAGTACTAGTAAGTAGTGAAGTAGTGTAAAAGTCACATAGTTCAAATAAGTTACAACACTTGAATACAAAGTTACATAACTTGTCTGAATATGGAGTCCACTACATTATTACATAAATGTTTGCCATCGGGCTCATTTCATTGTAGGTGCTTTCACGGTCCGCTTCTCACCGTCGGGGCGGGCCCAAGGCATCATCATGGTCTTGTTGAATCAGTCCTCAATAGCCTTGATCTTCTTTGGTTGATCAGTAAAAAGCTGGAGCTCATCGTAGTTATTGTATTTTTTAGGACTCTAGACGCCATCAGCTCCCATGATCTGTTGCTTTCCAAACACAACCACGTGCTTCAACTTGCTAGGTTCCTCCGCATAGACATAGTAGGCCACTTGTGCAACATTTAATTGCTAGTACCCACGGATCATCTTTAAAGCCGATATGTTTGAGGTCCACAACGGTAAGCCCAAAATTGTCCACTGAAACTACATCTGACTTGACCCACTGGCATTTGAAGACGGTTATGCTTAATTTTTGGCCATAGTCAAGTTCCCATATTTTTTGGACCTGCCATAGTATTGCCTCTTCTTGCCTGTGGAGTCATCGATGCTCTCGTATCGAACACTGTTGTCCTGTACCACACTCTTCTTGTCCTTTTCTTGTGTGTGGAACCTGTAGCCCTTAACATTGTACCCTTGCCACGTGGTGATTTGGCTGGACGGACCTGAGACAAGCTTTGTAACAGTCTCTGTATCACTATCAGGGCATCCCTTAAGGGGTATCTGTTGCTCTTTGACCCAACCTATGAAACTGCTCTTATGATGGTTCTAGACCCATTCCTTAGTGACCTTTTCTTCATGAGTGGCGCGGATCTCTTTCAGGTGCTTCTCAACGTATTTGTCCATGCTCACTAGCCGGTGAAGTATGCTATAATGAGCTTGTTCCACCTGTTCGTAGGGTACATTGGTGCGTAATTTTCAGCCCATGCACCTCATCCCCGAGGCTCTGCCATCATGATAGTGGACAGGCAGCCCAATCACTCTACCATTTCTTATGTACCTCATACTCCAGTTCATGGCCTCCTCGATCGTGTACACCTCGACCATAGAGCCCTTTAGGTGTGCACGGTTATGGACATATCCATTGAGGGTGGACATGAACCGCTCGTACATACACATCTAGTGTAGGTACACAGGTCCAAGTTGTTGGACCTGATCGACCATGTGTATCATCAGGTATGGCATAATATCAAAGAAAGACGATGGAAAGCACATCTCGAGCTGGCTAAGGGTTTCCACGACGAATTCCTTCAGGCTAGGAAGATCAGCCTCAACAGCCACCTTCTGGGTGATGCGGTTAAAGAAGTAGGACATCCTTTTGATCACCATCTACACGTACTCTGGGCGGATGTTGGCGGTCCTTAAACTCACATTTTATACCACCAATTAGAATATAAAAGGCACATCAAACTTAGTGAATAGGACCTTATGTTAATGATTTTCATAAGTTTTGGTGTTTCACTTGTTTTGCAGGACAAACATGAAAACATATCTAAAGTAGATCCAAAGAGAATAAGCTAAACAAGAATCCATTTTGGACCACAAGCAAAGTAAGAAGAAAAGCCCACTTACCGAGGGATATGGGCCTCCAACCATGCATTCATAAATCCAACAAGTGGAGGCCCAATACCCAGTCCAACTACGCTTCGGGCTGCAGGAGCGGGGTTCACTAAAACGGCCATAACTCCCTCATCCAGAGTCCGTTTTTAGTAAACCACCCCATCACATGAAGCTAACGATGAAGCCCATGAAGCATGCAAAGTTTGAGGCCTATCCTAGCCAATAGGGGGCCAGGCGGCGTAGGGGGCCAGGCGGCGTAGGGGGCCGGCCGTCGCACTCCTGGCGCCGATCGGGCCCAACTTTGGCCAGGTGGCCCATGCTGACAGTCCAACCTCAATGGCGGTGTGTTTTGACAAGTTCACTGTACCTAGACACAAGAGAGGTTGGTTTGGGGCATTTAGGAGGAGAATATTCCATGGAAGATGCTCCCTTTCCCACCTATAAGTAGAGGGGGTCCACTCCCTCTCATTCCATCAACACACCAAAGGGAGAAAGAGCACCACTACCACTAGAGCTCCACTCCAAAGGGTCTAGGCCTGAGGCCTAGGCCCTAGCTAGCTATAGAGTAGAGAGAAGATGTGAGTGCGGGAGTGGGGAAGTGCCGGACTTGTCGGTGTCTCCCCCAACTTGTACCTCTATGATTATTCTACTTGGCTCCTTCATAGGATCTTGGCTAAGTGAGTATTCATGGTTCATATAGTCTTTTATGTGTCTTTTGTATAGTTGCGTTTGACCTTCTCTTATTTGTGGGTTCGTCGTTCGTCCTTGTGGCGGATGCTCTAGTAGAAGGACCCTAGGGACAGGTAAGCCTTGATATCACACTAGAGTAGTAGTCATAGCATAGACATAGTGTCTAGGCTAGATGCTACCTTCATTTGCATCTTTCTTGTACGGTTGAGGTGGTAGGCGGTGGGGAGTGACCTTGACCCATCCATTATTTGTAATCCCCCACGTCCAGCTTTAGTGTAGAGCCGTAGGCCGGCATCGCTTGGCAGACCAGGCGCTATCTGGTGCTTGAAGTGAGCAAGTAGAAGTATTGCAATGCTATCCTTAAGACCCTAAAGACTATAGGAATCCATCGCTACCCCCTTTCTATCTCTACCCTTGTGTTGTTCCTTGGGCGAACTAGCTAAGCGAAATACCTTTGTTCCCTATGGAAAATACGATACCCTGAATACTTCCGGGTGAGAGCTACAACGGTAATCCATGCGCTTGCAGATTTATGTGTTTGCATTAAGAAATAGCAACAAGCTTTCTGTCGCCGTTGCCGGGGAACGGTTGCTATTTTCTCTTACCCTATACATCCTCGTATATGTATCCTTAATTTTAAAAACAAAAAAATATTTTTATAAGCAAAATATTCCTATTACCCAATCAATCATGAAGCCAAACCCAATTCCAAATCTTAGTGCTTCAAAGGGGAGTTCTTAGAGCCATCTTCTTTTTCAAAACCAAAAATTTCAGTCGGCTATGAACTCTACCTAGTTTGAAAACCATAGTTCGGGCACAACCCTTCTCAGGGTTTGATCATGAAAACCCACTTATCCACTTGAAAGATTTCAAGGAAATATGTTTATGCCTAAGCATTCCTGGCATGGCATAAGAAAATTTTTATGTGGAAATTGTTTTGTTCTCTCTCAAGGGGGAGGCAAAGCAATGGTACACTAATGTCGTAGGAAGTTTGAATGGGGACTAGGAGGAATATAAGGACATGTTTTTTGTCTTGCATTCTTCCATATGTCTCGTATCTCTCTACCAAGGGCAATCCTCGATTTCAAGCAAAATGAGAAGGAGACATAGGCGCAACCTAGGCCAAGTTTACAATGATAATACATGCTGGCCTAAAACTTATCTTTACCCGATAGTGTGCTTTTGCATATCTTTTGTTTGAGCTAGACAATGATGCTGCTCTATGCCTTGACATAGTCGCTGGATGGCTGTTTATACATAAAACTATGATGGAGAAGAGGAAAATCCTAGACCACATCCTAGAGAAGCATGCTTCCCCCGACGTAGAACACAAACCCCTCCATAAAATAGGCATGTCAAGCTTTGCGGAGCCCTTATCAGCCGAATCCAACTTTGTTCTATCCTTCTATTCGACTTCTGAGCCCTCACTCGAACCACGAACAATGAAGGGAGGAATGCTTTATCCTTCATAGTTTGCTATCAATTTTGAGGATTATGGTAGAACCTTGAACTTATCTTGGCACAAAAACCACACAACACAAAGTATTCCCTAGAGCAGAACCTTCAAAGGATTGGTTAACGGAAGTAAAATGTTCTTCCGAAGCAATTTGGATTCTTTCACCTTCCACGACTATATCTTGCACGCTAGAGAGAATAATTATGGAAACCCTACACAATATCACAATCTGGACTAATATCATGTCACAATTTCTTTCGAAAACCCTCTTTGGGCCAATTTCTACTAGTCCCGATCGACAAACAAGAGTCCGTCAGGGCTCAGCTTTGAGTGTTGTGGATTGCTAAGGCCGTGCCAATAAAAATCCATAAAACCCAAGTTTTCTTAGACTTCCATATCTATGCCATTATCAATTTTGATCTTCTCATAAGGCACCCTCTAGAAAATCTCATTCAAAAAAAGGAGAGAGAGAGAGCCCTTATGAGAAGTTTGAAAGTTTTGCTTCTGCCAGCCCTAGCTCTTGCTCTAAAACCCAAAGGCAAAGCGAAACTACTTGTTCGAGCTAGCAAAGTTTATATCCCCATTCATTCCACTCGAGCTTTATTTTTCATCCTATCACAATGGAATGTTCATTTTTGCCCTTGCTCGAACAAGATACATGTCCCTCTAGACATTAAAACATTGTTCACGATAATGGTCGATAATCAATGTTCATCCTTCATGATAATATATATTTTGAGAACGAAAATTCTAGGCCATGGACATGCCCGAAGCAACAACTCTAGAGCCAAATAGAGCTCACTAACAAGCATGCCTACCTCTCTTTCGAGGTTCCTCACGGTTCATGATCACCTTTTGGGTCTCTAGAGTTTGTTTCGCTTCGGACCACCTACTTCTATGAGGATCACAACCATCTCTGGATTCTAGTTGTTAGATTTTTTTTGGAGATGGTTGTGAATGCTTATGGTTGTTATAAACATTGCAAATCCTGTAGTAGTACGATGGTCAACCTTGCAACTTGAATGTTTTTGCCTATTGTTTGGTGGTGAATTTGGGAACTACACCACCATTGATAGCTGCAAGGTCAAGTTCCCATGGTCAAGCTTAAGACCGTAACTTAAGCACTGCCAGGAGATACCCTAGATTATCTTAAAATAAAAATAATAATAAATACAATTATTATTATTATTATTATTATCCAAAAAATCAATTATATTATTTTAAAAAAAACTTTTCCTTTGAATAAAAGCTAGGCCTTGTTGTCAAGCTAGTATGCACCCTTGGGTATTCTTGTTACTAACAATTATAGAGCACAGGTCATATGACACTTGAGAACGTGGGAAGCTACATCAACTATATACTCTTGAGTGATGGAACAAACTCACAAGGAGACCCTGACCTACATACTTGACTTTTACATGAAAGTCCAAGTGTGGGGGAGGATGGTGAGAATCCCAAATTCCAAACACACCAAGAACATTAAAAAATGATGAACAAATGTTGATGTGAGCCTTGCCTTGAAAAAAAATGATGATAGTTAAAAAAGGAAAAAATAGAGGATGAGAAGAAAAGAAGAAAAAAAAGAGAAGAGCTTTGAAAAAAAAATAGATAGAAGTTAAAAAAAGTAGAGGAGAAAGGACCAGGTTGGCCTCTTATACCTAAACAGAAACACCTATGGGCTGCCTGACTCTACCCAACATTGCTTCCACAAGCAAGTAGGGCCTATTTCCAAACCTTTGCTACTACCAAGGCCCATGGCCCATGCACTACGTGCGCGGCCTAGTCTCGGTACACATACCTGAGCTAAAAATCCATGGCATCATGGTGGCAGTCCAAAATCTTGATCTGCATAAGCTACCGGTACGTACACTCAGGTAAAGCAAAGGTAATGTCACCAACTTATCTATTCGTACTTGTCTCCATATGATCTTACAAATTCATGCTTCTTGTGTTTATACCTCATGCTTCGAGTTTGGGTGTGTCTACATGGGCACATGTGATCCATCCATAGGCATTTTAAATTTAGCATGGTGCTTAGGTTAAAATTGCCTTCTTTAATCATAAATTTTGACATGGAGTTGAAATTTGATTAATGAACTTTGAGTTGTTGCCATAAACAATTGAGTAATTCATGTATGGAGATGAATCAAGACTAAATTTACTCTACAAGCTTTATCCTAGCCTTGCGTAAGTAATAATAAAATGTTGGTGAACAAAATTTTAGCAATAATAAAATAAATAATAAGGTAAAAAAACAACAATAATAATTAAGCAATAATAATAGAAGTCTAGCTCCCCGGTATTCAGAGTTCTTGCTTGCCTTTGTTCCTCTTGTTTGGTTTCTCTTTTATCAAAATAAAGTAGGTACAAGAATAATTCTCGGGGAGATCTCCCAAGAATAACTAAAACAAATTCAAGATCTCCCCAACACAATGCACAACATCAAGCGATCCATCATGCATAAGGACATGACAAACAACTCTCTCTATATCCTTCATCTTCAACGATGGTTTGTACAACTCTACCCTCATATTTTCTGAAAGTTTTGAAGATTAAAATTTATCAAATTAAAAAGACAAAACTTTCTAGCACAACATCTCCATGCTACCCTCTGATAAAAATTTGCATACTCCTTATTCCTCGCTAATATTCCAATAACTATCATAGGGACCCCATGTTGTCTAAGTAATTGGAATATGTGATATAGCTGAATGATTTGAACCTTGCTCTCTTTATAAAAGACTTGGGATTTATTTTACAAAGGCAAATATAATAGCATGCTCCTCAATGATAAAGAATTTCCTACCAAGGTCAGACATGATCCATTTATGCAAACCTTTAGTCATATGCTGCTTGTCAGATCATTGAGTTGGGTCAAATTGTTGTGACCTATGTGAGATTATGGTCATGCACCCATGATTGAGATTCACATAGACCCAAAAATAAATGCCGACTCTTGCACTAAGAGTTGTGCACAATATGCACCCTTTCGTCCACCAAAAAAAATGCCAACTCTTACCACGAGAGTTACGCACTCGTCCACTAAATAAAAATGCCGATTCTTACCCTGAGAGTCGCGCATGCACTATCCACCATATAATGACTCCTCGCATTCCATTATGACATCTCTCCATTTTAAAGTTTTCATTGCCAGAAGGAGAGATATGGGTTATGCCTAAAAACAAAAAAACATGCCAAAGGCATGAAAAGAAAAAAACCAAACAATCATGCCAAAGGGCATGAGAGAAAAAAATGTTTTCCATGCAATAAACAACAAAAAAATCCAAAGCCCTGTTAAAAAAATATGAATACTCCCTTTTATAGCCCATACTCTCCCAAGAATCATCCATCCAGTAATAAAGAGAGTCATGATGCATGGAGTAGAAAAAATATATATTTAGAATTAGGAAACATTTTCTATTCCACACACTTGTACATCTCAATCAAAGTGTATGACTTGTATCTCCATGAGGCTTAGTTTTTGACTTGACAATATATGTGATGCAAGTACGCCCACTTTCATACCAACCCAAAACTCCACTCAAAAGCTTTAGAGATAGG
>DXKC01005374.1:0-10269 GCA_031170775.1 Cymbopogon citratus
GGCCGCCGGCGCGCGGGCTGAGGAGGTTGACGAGGCGGAGGAGCTCCACTCGGTGGAGGAGGTCGATGAAGACGCGGAGCTCGACTCGGAGGAGGAGGACGACGAGGAAGACGCGGAGCTCGCCTCGGAGGACGAGGACGAGGAAGACGCGGAGCTCGCCTCGGAGGAGGAGGACGAGCTGGAAGACGACGCGGAGCTCGCCTCGGAAGAGGAGGACGAGAAAGAGGAAGACGAGGCGGACGTGGAGCACACGCCTGACGACTTCTCCATCCCGGTGGCGCTGCCGCCGCGGATCACCGTCATGACGGCGGCCCCGACCGCGCATCCCATCCGCAACTGTCCCGACATGTACGCCTACGTGCTCGGCGTCGGCTCCGGTTGCATCCTCCTCAACTTCGGCGTCGAGCCCTTCTACGGCGTGTGCTTCGATGACCGCCCCTACCAGAGCAACCTCGTCATGGTGCGCCACTTCGACTGCTCTGGCGTCGAGCAGGGCCACCCGACCACGGCCACCGCCGAGCACATCCCCCCTCGCCACGGCAAGTATGCCGTCGTCTCCAACATCGAGAGCATCGGGTTCGTCTCCATCGGCCACGGCAAAGGCTACACCATTCAAGAGCTCATGGTGCAGAAGGGCCGCAGGCGCGCCATACTCGCCTACTTCAATTCGGGCTCCATCAACTGGCGCCAGGAGACCACGCAAAACCCACACGAACCGCGACGGCGAGTGGGTTCCCTCCGGTGTCATCTCCTACAAGAAGAACCTCTGGTGGTGGTGGTTCGACCTCTCGTGGGGGATCATCAGCCTCGACCCCTTGCATGACCTCGAAGAGCCTCCGCTGCGCTTTCACCGGCTCCCCGAAGGCCGCGCACTCTCGCCAAGGCCCCGAAGAACATCCACGACCGCCGATGCATCGCCGAGAGCCAAGGCGGCCTGCGGTACGTGGAGATCATCGACCCTGAGGGTGAAGCAGCAACGGTGTCCATGTGGTCATGGATCCCCGCTGCCGACGACGGCAACGATGAGACCATCGCGTGGGACATGCAGTACGCGATGAGCTTCGCAGAGATTTGGGATCACCATAGCTACAAGGCAACCCGGCTGCCGCGCAAGGTTCCCGTTCTCGTGCTCGTGTGTCCGTCGGACGCCAATCTAGTCTACTTCGCCTTGGAGCTTGAGGAGCGCCTCTTCAGCGTCAACGTGCCCGATCGAGCGCAGAGTCGTGGAGTTCGTCGATGATTCCTACGACCTGGTGACGCCGTGGCCAGCGGCTCCATCGTGCCGCTACGTCCTCCCTTGGTTTCTGCCGCTCAAGGTTGCCCAAGGTAAACTTGCTACCTGGAGTTTCATCTTGCTATGTTTGCTGCATGCCTGCATATCAGGCATCTATCTATCATCTGGATTCTGGAGTGCACCGATCGACTTAGCATGATCTCATCTTCTGTTATGCCGTCTTTGTGTTATTGTGTAGTGCTACTTCCTTATGTCTGTTGATATTATCGCGTTGGCAGCAAATACACAATACTGTGACATTTAATTGTTCTTGCCATACCAGAATAACAAGACAATCTCCAGTTGCATTTTATTGTTATTTTCATGTTACTAGTATTTTGTTGCTGTCCGTTTCTATGTTAATTTGTCACGTCTAAGTAGCAGTGCCATGATCATGGATCCATTTTCTCTGAATGCTGCTACCAGCCTTTTACATTTTTTCGCTTATCTGTTTATTGATTACGAGCAGAGTAAATTTCTGTCAGAAATTTGATTAAACTGCGCATGTTAATAGGTTCTCATAAAATAACAGATTACCGCCAGAAAATGCTCCTGTCCTAGTACTGCATGGCCATCAAGTACACAATACAAGTAGTAGTAATAAATAAGAGTAATTAAACTTCTTGTCATAAACAGAGTAAAAAAAACAGAGCGACTGGAAGCATTTTAACTTTATTCTTTGTGATTACTGTGTTAATCTTTTGGTATCCTCCGTTCTGATATTTAGTCATCAGTCACCGCTCTCTGACTAGCATTTCTTCTCTCAAGCTGTTGGCATGGATCCTTTTGCCGGCTCCGACGCTGAGCAGCTGCAAGAGGAATACGAGAGGCTGCGAGAAAGGTTAATAGTAGAAACCGACGGGGCGGAGGAGGACGAAGTGGAAGTCGACTGGGACCTGTCATCCCGGAGGACTTGCCTGAAATAACAGAGAGCGAGCTGCCGGTAGATGAATCCAGCGAGGAGGAGATGCCGCTTAGCGTGGCAATGGATCCTGAGACCCTAGCCAGGCTGAAGGCTGAGGTGAAGAAGTTCGCCAAGGATCACGAGGGGCAACAGAGTCAGGACCCAGGCCCAGGAGATGATGCAGGAGAGGGCGCCTTTTGAGTTTTGCTTTTGACTTGCAGTCTCAGCTAGGAAGCCATGGCGAACGTGTGATGGCGGTTCTCTCCGCCAAGAGAACTCAGAGAAGCGATATAAACTAAGCTGCACCATGTTTTGTTTGTCATCTACATGCTTTCTTGGACATGTACTTGATGGGTGGATGGATGGGATGGAATTCACGATTTTGGCTGCCACTATCTGCTCTTGCATCATGGCACTTTGTTATGCTTGTGCTTGATTTTTCTGTTGTGCTTGTGGCCTTGTGCCTGGGTGGGTGGCTGCGTGTTTGGGGGAGGGGGTGAGGCAGACTGGTTTACATACCATTTATCTACAGATCTATCTAACTTGTTGCAAATAAAGTCTGGTTGTGCAAAACACAGTGTATCATTGTTGATAGCAAATTGGGATGGCTATTACTCAGTGTTAAAATTCATCCCTAAAGTATAGTCTTTGTAACGAATTTGTATTGTTTCTGTCGGTTGGTCCTATGAATTTGGTAGCTATGAATGATATAAGCAGAGATATATGGTTGAACAGGATAAGCTATTTTTCGCTCCATTTTTTTCAAGATTTCTTGTTCACATGAACCTGTCATTGTTCTCTAGAGCTGACTGAGAACTTTATTATTAATATACACTTTTCAAATTCACTTCCTCATAGCACATTTTTTATAAAAAAAAAATGAATCAGGTAATCGACCATAATTTTTGTAACACATCCATTGCACAAAAATGTTGAAAAAAATTAAAACCTTTGTGTGGAAGTTGCCTACATAGCCACTCCTGTAAAATGTTGATTGATTCAGGGTTAGTTTCAGTTTGTGTCCCTCTAAAGAGTTGATATATGTCATCCGAAAGGTTCTGCTGGGGCATTTTCTTCAAGAAGAGCAGCAGCCCTAAAACATTCAGCAGCTTCATTTGCTGCGCTGTCACCTTCGCCTTCATAGAGTAAGCCAAGGTTGAACCAGGCAACATGGTTCGTTCTGTCTAGTCTCAACGCATCAGTTAGGAAGCATCTTGCAACAGGCAAGGGCTTCTTGTAAAGCTGTCGAAGAACAGTAGCAGTTGATATCAAACTCGGTACATGTTTAGGATCGAGGTCTAACGCTGTTGAGTACGCTCGCAGAGCCTCCTTCATAAAACCTTTGGCTTCATTTAACTTTCCTGCATGATTTTTTTTTTCATAAATGCTAAGAATTGCAAGATAATATTGGGAAATTAATTCTATATAGCCTAACAAATTTCGGAACAAGACTTGCTAATAATACAAAAGGCATGATGCTAACACAGTAACACAGGACAATTATAGTAAAATGCAGAAATCACCTGTAGCATGACAAGCCAAGGGAGAATATGGACTGATAGCTTTTATTTTGGATATGCAAAGCTCTGCATCCTTCCACTGAGACATTCTTAGGTACAAAAGGGCAAGGTCATACCATGTTTTTATTTCCAGACTTTTATCGGTCCTAGTACCCTGCAAAAATAAGTTGCACAAGACTGTAAGAGAGTTCTCTTTTTGTTATTCCCACAACTACACTTATAACACAATCAGTCCTAGCTTGACTACTGCTTTCAATATGTATGTAAAATGGATGGATGCCCATGCAACAGTATTCTGTATGTCATAATTCATAAAAGATGTTTTATTCCTCAAACCAATCTGGTACATGGAAGATAAAAAAAATATTATGCACAGTTCTTTTGCCAAAATCCTTCCAAATATAAGAGAATGGTACCGACCTGCAAGACAGAAATCCCAGCACTAAAACTCTTCACACTAAGTTGGATCAGAGCAAGAAGCTGTGTATACGTCTCAATTGCTTTCCTAAACTGACCCTGGGCAATCTGAATTTTGGCTTTGGTTTGCAATAGGTCTACTTGGGACCACTTCCCAGCCTGATCTAATGCGGCATCTACAATGCACTCAGCATCTTCAAATCGTTTTTGGGCACTCATTATTCGAGCTATAAGCAGCCAAGTCTTCAATTCTGACCCAGCCTCTAATTTCAACAGCTTCTTTGCATAACGAGCTGCTGTATCTAATTTTCTCTGCACAGCATTTTCAAGACTGAGACTGTATATTGTCCCGAAATCTCTGCTGTGCATCCTTTTTCCAGCATTAGCAAGCACCTCCAATGCTTCATGCTGCTGAGCAGCTCTCTCTATGTCAGTCGTAGCATATCTAGCAAGATTTGATAGGGAAATGCCAAGCAAACGGCCTGCAACAACCTCCATTTGATCACAACCTCCATGCTGATTGGCAAGGGCTCTACGAGCATATAAAACTCCTTCTCCAGCATGAGCACTGTCTTCGCCACAAACTTTTGAAGCCAGGAGCAGTTCTTTGAGACAATTTGAATCTTCTCCAGACTTCAATACCCTTCTAAGAAGATTCAGTGCAGTCAAATCGTCACCTGATGCAAGGTAGCACAATGCAACATTGTACAGCCACTCTCTATTGTCTAGAAGACCAGGTAATAGCGCTTCAAGCTGACGAGCAAGAGGTTTCAACTGCCCTGCCACGGACAGTGCAAAAGTTAAGTGATGCATCACAGTTGCATCCCGTTCAATCCTCTTGAGATTGAACTTCACCAAAAGAATCAACAAAAGAAGAATAGCTTCTTCCAGATTATTCTGAGGTACAAATAAACCATCCAATTGACATCGAAGTTTGGGAGGTCCGGCTTCACAGCCACTGTATAGTAGAAAAACAGCTAATTCTTTCTGTAGTTTAGCAATGGTCTTTGCATCAAGGTTCCAATTACTAACAAGAGCCCTCCTATATGAAGAGATAGTTTCAAGAGGAAAACCTCCTAGTTTCCAAAGCTCAGGAAGTAACTCAACTGCTCTGCATATTGTTTCATTTAAGTTGCAATCATTTCCAAAGTTGGACGGCAAACCTTCAGGTGCTGCAGATTCCACGATATCCAATATTGCACTGCACTCACGTGCAGCCTCTGCAAAACCAAATTAGTTGGAGTTATGTCTAAAGTAGCCCTGAAAAAATGAGAAAAAGAAGTGCAAAGAAGCTGGGGCTCTATACCTTCAAACTTTCCAAGATCATGCAGTGCTAGAGATTTAAGATATATAGTCTCCATCAGTATAGTAACAGAATGGAAGGGCATTGTCAGAGAGCTGGAATGTGGGCGAGACTTTTGCTGGCCAACTTTTCTAACGACAGATTTTTTCATCTCGGGAATTAGTGGAGATATCTTTATCCCATCAAACACGCGAAGTGCTTCTTCAATATGTCCCCTTTGGTATTCTACCCTTCCAAGCAATGCCCTTGCTTCCTGAAATTTTTTAACCATTGCACTACGCATTATCAGGTATGGAGCATTGAAATTTTGATGGCTATTAATCTAACATTACATCATCCATCAGTACATGAACTCAAGAAGTCAAACAAAAAATCTAAATGTCGTTACAATGAGAATACAAAAAGGTTTAACAGCTGTGGTTGCCTATCTACCTATTGTGCCTTTTCTGAAACTTTAATTGCTGCACTTATTTGTGAAATGATTGGAGAGCACATGATCACAAGATCTACTGATCTAGCATAAAACATCTGATGATAATTATAGATGTATGCATAAGAATAAAATAGGAAGGAAATGGAAGACCAAGGAAGACAGTTGGTAAAGCATATAACACTGAGACAAATTCGTAAGAGAAAAACTTATGTGAAAACAATTGAGGTGATTTCATGACACATGTATATATACAGTGTAGCCCAAGCACACGTTTCAGCGACCTTATTTACTTGTCGTCTTGAGGACAATTGGAGCTCCGCAAGTTTTTCACGAGAATATTATGCCACAGAATGGAGCACCAACCTCATAGTTAAGAGAGCCACCTCCCTGTAGCGACAACTCAGCCTCTTCCATGCCAACATTATTGACATGACGCCTAGCCACATGATTTGGAGATGAGCGCCGGCTGGTCATGCCGTCCTTTATGTCTATGTTCTCCGATAATTGGATTGCCCGATCCATCGTGTTCATCTGATCCCCAGAGCACAGGCATCGCACTGACATGCGGATGCGGTGTATAAATCTGCTAAACCTCCCCCTATCTTTCCTGCCATTCATCCTGCAGCTTCATGTTCAGTCGTCTTCCCTGTTGCAAATATCAATGGTTCAGAGTAACTTCAGAGAAGCAATTTACAGCTATCGCCTATCATACTGAAACCACGTGTATATTACCCGATGCAATAAGCTAATCATAATGGAGCATGCTTCAGAGTTCAGTTCAGAGTACTAACCATAAGTAACAATGAAGTAAGTATTTGGGACACGATTGCATAAAGTTCAATAGAGCAGATAAAAATGATAGAAAATTCGGTGCCAACACACTAGTTGAATAAAGCTGAATGATATTTTGTCCAAATATTCTTGCAGGTCAGGCAGAAGCATATTAAAAATATTGATTGCTAATCCCATCCTAAACTTCGATAGTAACTAATTGCAGAGCTCACAGGATTCATACGCAAGAGAGGGTCACCAGGGCAGTAATAAAAGAACAAAATTGAGAAAACGAAGCCTGTTGGTTGTACAGATAAAAGCTGGAATTACCAATTAGTTCGACGAATTCAGCCGCCTTGGCCGTACAAGGAACGGCCTCGGTTTCTGGCCGCCCGGTATCCGCCGAAACAACAGATGAAATCGCCGATCAATCCCGACCTTGTCCTCTGCTTGATCCCTCCGAGCACCAATCCGGCTCCAATTGGAAGAAAACTGGCCGAATCGGGGACCCAGAGCGATCGCCGGGCCTGGGTGTTACGGGATGGGCGAAGGGATTGAGGCGGGCGGGGAGCCGAGAGGGTACAAGATATCCTCCCTCGATCCCTTCCAATTCCGGAGCCAAATCCGAGGAAACGCGGTGTAGACGACGACTCCGCCCGCCCGCTAGGAATTCTTTGTTGGTTTCAGTTAGTTTGGTTGAAAGAACCAAGGGTGTGCTCGTAATTCCAAGATCTTCGACGCGGCTCCACCAAGGGGCCAGGTCTTGGGAAAAAAACTCGGGCTCGACAAGAAGCTCGAACAGCTTGCTGACGTACAGTATTTCTTCTTTTAATTCTAAAATAAATGTTTCGTGTTATTTTATATACTCTCTCTCCGTTAAACGTTTGATCTTTTTATCCCAAATTTTATTAATAAAGCAAGCACAATAAAAAATATGATGTTTTAAAGAATGTTTTGAATAAAACGAGCGGTCAAATCTGAAATGTCAAATGTATTATAATTTGGAACGGATTGAGTAGTTTATAAAATTATAAATGTGAAAGATGTTATTTGATTAGCTATTTTGCTCTATTTCCTTGCTTTTTAATTGCGAATCATGATATTAAGCCCTGATCCAGTCGAGCTCTATGAACTGATTATAAATTCATCAATATAGCTATACACCTAAATATACATTATGTTTAGATATGTAACTAGAAGTAATATAAATGTAGAAACTTACAACTGAGGAAGTACATCTTGATATGCTCACAGATTTTGTGTAACTCTAAATATCATGGTGTAAACCGTCACGCAATGTTTGTGTCAAACTTGACATCAAGAATTTCCTTTAGAATGATTCTTGATAAATAATACAGTTTTCATATGTTCATTTATATTATAGACTCAAAATATTTTGGAAAAAAAATAAAATTACATTCTTTTTTTGGGCGAACGAAGTCGAATGAAAGTTTAAAGGTGCACGTAGGGTGCCTCCACTACTTTGAAAAAATTGGAGGGCTAATTTGAAAACATCCAACGCGCACGCGCTTGCGGGATTTTCTTCTGCAAAACCACCGGGACGTGGGTCCCGCTCGCCCACGCGGGCGATTTTTTTAATCGAGGCAGCAGCCTGGTTTAGCGGGACACAGAGGCTGTCCCAGTGCGGACCCACGTGTCATGGAGTATACCGGCATACCGCACTCCAGCCCAAGTTGCCCAACTGACTTCTCATTGGGGATCGGGCCCATTCCGTCCGCCTCGGCAGACCACGTGGTGCCTAACTTTGACCGCACGTTTGGGCCTCAACCGAGCGTCAGTCCGGCCCGTGATTTATGGGCTGATGCTGTGGGCCGTGGGCGGACTAGGTCAGAAGGCCTGCTTTACTTTGCTGTCTTTTTTTTTTTGAGCATCTTTACTTTGCTGCCTTGTGCGGTGGAAAAGCAGAAGATGGAGTATAGCATCAAAAACAAAAAGTCTACTTCACCCTCCAAATTATGAAACGGTCTAATTTACCCTCTGAACTTTCCAAAACCGTCTAATTTACTCTTTGGTCGGTTTTCGGCGGCGATTTTGCTACAGTGCAGGCGGTCTTGCTACAGTGCGGGCGGTTTTGCCTTTTTTATTTATTTTCGCTGAATTTTTGAAAAATCATAGTAAATCACAGGAAAACCATAAAATGGAAAATCTAATTTTGTTGGACTCCATATGAGTAGATCTACACAGTGAATATATAATATGGTATGCTTTAGTACAGAGTTTTCGCTGTAAAAAAATTAAATTTGTTCACTGTAAAGCTAAAATAAAAACTTTTGCTAATTAGATTAGTAAAATCCAATTTTGCATATGTTAAAAACTTTTGCTAATTATGTTAACCACTTTTGCTAATTATGCTTTGTTGAAAAAGTTGACCACTTTTGCTAATTAGCAAAAGTTTTATTTTAGCTTTACAGTGAACAAATTTAATTTTTTTACAGCAAAAACTTTGCACTAAAGCATACCATATTATATATTCACTGTGTAGATCTACTCATGTGGAGTCCAACAAAATTAAATTTTCTATTTTATAATTTTTCTATGATTTACTATGATTTTTCAAAAATTCAGCTAAAGTAAATAAAAAAGGCAAAACCGCCCGCACTGTAGCAAGACCGCCCGTACTGTAGCAAAACCGCAGCCGAAAACCGTCCAGAGGGTAGATTAGACGGTTTTGAAAAGTTTAGAAGGTAAATTAAACCGTTTCATAGTTTGGAAGGTGAAATAGACCGCCCCCAATAATTGGGAGGGTGAAGTAGACTTTTTCACGGAAAGAAAGAGGCGAAACTAGCGCTGTTGTTTGCCAACCGTTGTGCCACTTTTATACTGCGAAGAAATCACCAGCCAACCGTGATCTGCCGAACTTTCCTTCCATCCCATCCCGTCTGCATGCATCAACCACTTTTTTTTTTCTGCGACATGATGCATCAACCACTTGCCGGCGGATCTGTCAACGTACGACCTTGCCACTGCCCACGGGGCCTAGCCAACCAACCCCAGACCTACCACATTCACGCTCATGAATGCGCGAACCAAACCATTGGAGCTGGAAAAAATGGGCACGTACAACTCGCAAAGAAACCAACAACCACCCCACTCCACTTCCTGTGGCCGCGTTTCTTGGCAGTGGCAGCTCAAGCAGCTGGGGCAGCACACGACGCGGCGGCGCCACCTGCCGCGCACCCATCTCCATTGATGCGCCGTGGCATCGGCGGATCAGCAGCAGCCAGGCGCACTGGGTCGCCGTCTCCGACCCTCGACGAACAGATGGATGGCCGCTGCTTCTGCTTCGAGCATGGCATCGGCCTCTCCCTGGTCGGCGGTCATGGACGGACGACGTGGTGTGGTCACGGGGGAGAGAGCAAGCGAGCCATAGCGCCGGCCCAGTGCGGTCGGCGGAAAGGGAGGCGTGCGTGGTCGGACCCGGCCACGTGATTGCATTCGCATAGGATCCTCTGCGTTCAGAGCTGTGCCTGTGGAAGAGATGCCGCAACGGACGCCGACTGGACTGACTCATCATTGCGTCGTCATCGTCAGTAACCATCATACTCCATCCGTATCCGGCGGCAGAAGATTTCGCAGGATCATTGCCGGAGAAAGATCGAGGGCGAGAGAAATGGGGTGCCCGGAGAT